>JAANDH010001421.1:0-54606 GCA_011799765.1 Nymphaea thermarum
CAACCATGGTAGAATGTCAGAAAGAACGCAACAAGTGGACGGCGAGATAAAGAATAGCTTATGGAGTCCACTTTTTGTCTGCATTAAATGAAAACACTGCCTGCAGCACTAGGTTGACAAGAATTGAATGCCTTTAATTTAGATAAGAATGATTCCTACAAAAGCTCGCAAGCAAAGCAAGGAAAAAAGGAAAAAAAAAGGCAAAACTGGAAAAAGAATGAATCCCAAAAGGTACCTCTTCACCAGCTGAAGCTTGAAGAATCGCGTCAGGAACAGTAGTTGAAGAGGCATGATGCCCCCAGCTTGCTAAGTCCTCCTCAAGAGGCCTTCCCAGCTGGAAAAAAAGGATTACAGGAAACTGAATTAAAACAACTATCCTAGGAGCAAGAAAATTTAATTAAAAAAAAAAAAACTATCAGATATGACCCACTTGCCTCTCTGAATTTTTCAACTTTTCAAGGCATCCAGCAATCTTTGCAAATCCACCAATATCAACATCCTGCTGATCAGTGTGACATTCATCTTCTGCCACCCTTCTTTCAAATACATACTCTTTCAGACTTTCCATGCCATCTTCTACTTGCATATGGTTGGTATTGCAGCGTGCGCAGTTCATATTTTCATGAATTTCCGACCTGTAGAAAGAGAGACATAAGATATGATATTTCATCTGGCAACATAGATTCAGCTAAACTCAGAGCCCTAGTGTAACAGTTTTACTGCCTCTCCTTTATACCACACCGCCACATCTGCATTGGTATACTCTTGAGACTTTGATTTACATAGATATGACCTCAAAAAAGCTAACCAACCACTAATTCATGATTGGTGGGAATTATGTACTATTTTGTGCTTTTCACAATAGGGGTCAGATACGGCCAATTTTCTTTCTTTTGCTCCTTTCCCACATAGCTAAAGTGTGTCGAGGCTCCCATGTACACCTGGCTATGGGCAGGCTGGCCCATTCATGAGCCTGTAGCATCGGACAGGACCCTATATAATTAGTGTGCTTTGGACCTTTTTTTCAAATTGAACAGATTGCATCGCAAACTGAATCACTAATTAGACCATCAAAAGTACCAGTTTGAAATCATTTTAGCATTTGAAGATATTTTATCTCCCACTATGTAATATTTGTATTAACACACCCCAAATCCCTGGCTGGTCAGTGCAATTGTACTTGAGGCTAGACTCTTCCGAGAGAAAAGGAGGGTAGCAGGAGAAGGAGGGAGACAAAATGTGTCGGGTTTTTCTGACACAAAATTATGTTTTTCTCCTTATAGCTCCTCATAAGGCCCATGACCTAACCTAGCATATTAAGAGCTAAGACAAACCTTTTCTTAGATGAAAACTGGGTAGCCATAAAGCACCTAATATGGGTTGGGTGACTGAAAGCCAGACTAGATACCATGGAGCCCAGTCTCACACATGCCAAGGCACCAGACAATACCTAAAAGGCTAAATGCTAGCTTGAGTCAGTCCAAACAAAAGTTTTTATTTCTTGTTTTGAACCCTAAAAATTTTTCTTTCTCTCTTCGGAACCTCCTTACTCCTTTTCTCTTTTCCCCTCCTCATGTTTCCCCACTTTCTCTATTAAGTGGAACCACCTAGTCCCCGCCTAGCCTCTTCATGGGATCTGCCACCTAAGTCTGCCTTGCGCTTTCAACTGTATAGATTTATGTGCAAAAAATAGGTTCAACAAGATTTTTTGGGCGCCCCTTCACACATTGCTGTATTCACAATTATAAACCATTGCAAACTGAATCTCACAATGTTTCAAAGAAGATTAGACCTACTACCATAGTATTTTCACCTTCTCCACACATACTTCGTTCTCTCCACTTTGACATGCCCCTAACAGCCCTAGCATAGGTTTCACCCTCGGCACTCTTGCCCGGCCATCCACCAAGCCCAACGACCTCTCAACTTATTTAAAGTGCTCTCTGTCTTACTCTTTCTCATCCACTTTCAGCTTCTCCTTTTCTTTTCCTTCCTTTATTTATTTCTTCTTGTTTGTTTTCTGTTTCTTCTTCTTTCAGCCATTATTATTCATCTGGTTTTGTCTCATTCCTGTTGTAACAATTTGCCCTCCAGTTCCACACTTCTTCAGTCTTGGCAAGTATCTCTAGCTTATATGATTTAACGTATTTTTCATGTATGCTTTATTTGAATTAAATACTATGAATAAATAAATTTCTTGTACAGTCGTACTATTAACTTATTTCCCTGTTGTATGAACTTTGTCAAACTTAGAGTACTTAATATTTGTTTTTTCCCGTTTCTGTTGCAACATTCATTCATAACCACACAATATTTCGTTCACTCATTATTCATTTCGTTTTTGAAGTTAGATTAGAGCTAGAGGATTAAGCTTCATTAATCTTCTGATCCTACACCTACAAATAAAAACTTCCTTACATGAAACACACCATAAGCATGTAAACATGAGCAATTTGAGCACCAGATGTACAAGCAGATTATATGCAAGCCCAGTGTTTCTTTGTTCCCCACTTCCGAAAAAAAACCTAAGTCCCCCTCAAGACCCTGCTTTGCCCAATCTCTTTGAGCCCTACTTTCTGAGAAAACCTATGTCCCCCTTTGACACCCAGCTTTTCAAAAGATATTGACTTTCTTAACCAACTTAACCTCCATGATAGGTGTGAAATTTATGTTTCAGCTTGAGCCTTATTCCTGGTGCTGCTAAAGGCAGTATTTTAGACAATATTGTTCATTCATACCCCATCCCCGACTCTCTGAGTAGACCACAGATAAATTCAATGGCTTAGTATTAAAAGTATTTATTTATGAAGGATTAAATTGTTTAAACTGTTTATAGGCTTTCCAAAGGACATGCTCTTTCCATGAACATTAGAAACTAGGAGTACATTACCTTATGTTAGCATGCAGTGTGAAAAGATCCCTCAAGTCTTTTGTAGAAAGAAGATTTGCCTGCAATGTCTCACCTCCAATATCAGGAACGAAATTACAAAATTATTCACACAATTAAGGTTTTATACAACTCAATGACATGAAACACCTGCAGTACAAGGTTTTCCAATTGCTCTTGTTGAATTACTTTCTGAAGGCCTTATTTCGACATTTGACGTTGATAGACCTGCATAAAAAAAAAAAAAAAAGCCACTAGGTCATGTTTTATTGTTAAACATGCAACTAAAATCATGAGCTATTAACCAGTCCTAATCAAACACCAAAGCTCGTCATATTTTACAATTGTAACAAACCTTTTCCTCAATAGTTGCTGCTGTTAGGAACCTGTATATGTACACTCGCTTCTTCTGTCCATCTCTCCAAACCCTTGCAGCTGCCTAAGAAGTTGAGGAAGACGAAAGCAAAACCATGATGGCAAAACAGTGAACTTTCGGGAAAAATGAAGGAAGGTTGTCGAACCAGAATCACATACCTGTTTGTCATTGGCAGGATTCCAATCTGGAACCAAACGATTTCCACCTATCAAATTAAGTCCACATCCACCAGCCTTGCTGCTTAAGAGAAACACAAACTCATCCTACAATATCAAAGGCACATATCTCACACCATGAAGGGTGCAAATACTCAAGAAGGAATAAGCATCAGTTATTGATATTAAAATCCTGACATGTCATTAAATCGGTTGACGAGCTTTTGCCTTTTGCTTACTGAAGTGGACCCATCAAGCCTTAGGCAAGGATATCTTCTTTCATGACACAACTGAGCAAAAAGATCCAATGCCTAGAAGTAGAAAGTTAGAAATGTAAAAGGGATGAGCATGTCAAGTATAAAGTATAAAATGCCAAAGAAATGAAGAAGTAGAGAACAGTGGTACTGGAAAGAAAAGCTTTGCTAGAAGTGAGTAAACTCACTCAGCTGCCTACATGTGGAAAGTCTTCCCAATGTTGAAAAGGGCAATGATCCAACAAGAACAACTAACAGACCAATTCTAATCTTGAAGCAATCCATCTGACTGATCGAACAAACAAACCATAAAAGGAAAAGTTTCCCCATTGCAGACAATATCCTGCAATCTGGAAACTTAAATTCAAAAAATAAAACCTATGATATCGCCCAACTCACTGAATCAAAGGAACACAAACTAGTCAATCTTGCTCATCATGACAGTACCTTACACCGGTGCCAACGCAGCTTCTGGGTTGGCTGTGCTTGACATCCAATCTGCGGTAAGTGTCTGCATATCAGACAATATCCTGCAATTTGGAAAAAAAAAATCATCCAAACAATAAACCAAGGATATCACCAAACTCATTAAATCAAAGGAACACAAGATAGTCGATCAGAGTTGAAATCCTCAGAGAGAGAGAGAGAGGAAAGAGAATGAGAGAAAGAGAGAGCATAAAAAGCGAGGAGGATCACCATCAAGGAGAGAACAAACCCTACACACGACACCAATAAAAGTAGTAGCGGTTATCATGAAAACTAGACCAGGCTACCAGCAAAATCAAAATACACGAAACTAAGGTTGAAGACCAACATATCCATACCAGGCCGAAGAACAGGCATTCGCCATGAACCCAATCCCAACAACAGAATCAGCAAAAGCAAGACTAATCAGAAAAGCCTAAACATCAGCAAAGCATCACACCCAACAACAGAATTCGCACAAGAAAGGAAACAGACAGTGAATCGAAGACAATAAAATGCAGTCGACGGTACTTATGAGAACACCCAAAACAGAATACATGAAAACCCAACAAAACTTCTATTCTGCGACTGCAATGGGCATAGAAGTTACCGGGAGGAAGAGAAGGGGAAACAGATATAGTAAGGAGCCCTAATGTTGGTAAACAGCACAAAGAGAAACCTCATAAATTCCAACCCCCCCCCCCCCCCCCCCCCCCCCCCCCCCCCCCCCCCCCCCCCCGACCTTCTTTATTTTTCCCATCGGCAGCCATCGTAAACAGCAATGGGCCGATGGGCGATGGCTGCCGGTGGAACAGAAATGGGAGCTCCGACCTTCTTTATTTTTCCCATCGGCAGCCATCGTAAACAGCAATGGGCCGATGGGCGAAGGCTGCCGGTGGAACAGAAATGGGAGCTCGAGACGGCGAGAAGCGATCGTTCGGCTACCACCTACCCACAGCAGAGAAACAGAGAGAGAGAGAGACCTGAGTAACCTGACGAATGACGACCGACGGGACACTGCAGTCACAGGAGCTTCCGAGGTATGGACGCCGGACGGGAGATCGACCGTCGGAGAGTTGGAGGACGCGGCGGCCGGCCAGGGAGAGCGGTAGTCGGGAGTGAAGAACTCGACGAACGTCGAAGAAGAGGCAAGGCAAGGCGACGGAGGACTTGACGACCACCGAGGATGAGTGGAGGAGCGAAAGAAAGAATTCCACCGCCGGCCGACCGTTCGTGTCACATTTCGAAAGCGGTTTAATATTTAGAAAAAGGAATTGTGCGAATCGTTTCTTGCAACAACTCGAACCAGGTATCTTTTGAACCGAAACCGAGTTCAGTGAACAACTCCATTCCGCTTACATAAACCAGTCGAGTCCTGAACTCGTACATGGTTAAGACTCGGCTTGAGCTCCAGCCAAGCTTTAATGAGTTTAGCTTCTAGTTCAGACCTACTTCCACAGCCACCCGATGAAAATTATTGGGTGGTTTTAGCTCGCACATAGCCTAATGCAATGCATTGCGATGTGTGTGAGTAGCGTGTGACTTCTATGGCCACACCCTGACCATATAAATTCACAAATCATGTAAATATACTATATATATATATATATATATATATATATGTCATTACGAATAACTAAGAAACTGAGTGGCAAAGTGGCTATGGAGTGAAAAGGTTGATGCATGTTTTCTTCATTTCACGATAATGTCGCATGAACAATTAAATAATTTACTTCTTAATGCATCTAGATGATCATGATAAGGAGCAGGACCTGTGGAGCCCAAGTCAGGTTCTTTAACATCGGACTAATAATCATGAACCAACAAAACATAACTATAATCATGAACCACCAAAACGTAACAGCGTATCAAGAGATCAAGAGAACACATATCCAAAGGCTAAGCCTATCTATCTGCCCATATGCAATGCACTACGTCTGTTACATCACATTGGCGTCAGTCATGACTCCAACCTCCACTTGTCGTTTACGCAGCGCATCCACGTACCACATTATAACATGCAACTATAAACAGTACGTAACAAGTATAAGAAGAAGCCATGCAACAGATATAATTTTGATTCATTCCCCTCTAGTGAGGATCAAGCTAACATTTATTGGCGGTACACTTCTATGGTCAAATGGCACAACACCCCAAACATAACAAGGTATGCTAAAGGTTGCCTAGTTGACTATTCACGTTCAACTATTCATGCAATTACATAGGCGATGGAAAAATTGACAACATAATCATTCGCATGGGAACATGCGCACAACAAACCCCAAGCGGACCACCACCAGCAATACGTGGCCACGGATAGAGCTGTGGTCAAGCGAGACTGGCCATGGTCAGCCGCTGACGACTGGCAAAATGGCTCGGGCAATTAAAAAACAAGCTGCAAAGGCGCTATTTCACAAACTGGCTAGTTGGGGGTTTGCATAATATCCCAGTCTGCACCATTTTTCGTCAAGCAAAAGCTATCAACGCGTGCAGCACATGAAATAAGCATGATTCCAAAAATATGATGTGAAATTATGCATTAACTGAATCAAAACCATTTCCAAAGCGAATAGGGATGCTAGGGACACCATACCTGATTCTTATTGATTTGACCGCCTGAAAACCCTCATCTCTTTCTTCTATCCCTCTCTTTTGGTCTTGAAATTGGGGTCTTGCAACGACCTCCCTCTTATTTTATTTTATTTTCAATCTTGTCCCCAATTTTGAAGCTATTTACATTCAAACGAAAAGGTATTTAGTAACTCTTAATTATGGATTAGTTTAATTAAACTTATATTAAGTAAGGTTAATCTATGCTTAGTCACAGTTAAGTATATCTTAATCTTGTTGTTAGTTCCTTAAGAGTACCCAACATTTACATATAAGCGAGCTCTTGAGTTCTTAATAATTTCATTTAAGCTTTCCTGAATTCTCAAAAGAACTCAAACTTCCAAAGAATGAGCCTTCAACACACATAGTCCAATCTCAGCACAGTTAGTGTCCTTGGAGAGCCGGTTGTGAGCTATATCCGACCATATGCTCATCTGAGGACTCCAATCCACAAGACAATTGGCTGCCACAACCAGCAACATATAACAAGCAGCTCAAAAATATAAAATATAGGCTCAAAAACTACCTACAATCTGAGGCGTTACATGAAATGTAAAACCTGACAAGTTTTTTGAGCGCCTTTTTAATTTAATTTCAAACCTTTCTATTTTAATTGTTAAATTATTTTTAAAAAAAATCATCATGCTTGAGGAAGGTGAAGCATACACCTCACTTAGGAGAGGCCCGCACTTCAGGGTAAGGTGCTGTGTTCCAGTTCACTTCTCTTGTCCAAGGAAGTTGTTTCTTGAAGCAGTCAGCCAAATAAAAACAGTCTATAACATCCCAAAGGGGATTGCCGCAACTGACAGAGCGGGGTTGGTAGGCTGCCAGCTTTTGTTTCGAGCTCTCTAAAAGTCAACTTCTCCTACTATAAAAGAAGGATACAGATATGGAAGTTGAAGACGACAAGGATGTCATCCCAAGACATCAAAAGTAGACTTGGTACCCTGAAGAGATAAGAGCGAGGATGGGAGCTTGGTTCTTTTGTTGAGATGTATGATGAAATACTTCCTGCTCAACCAACATAGTTTGAAACAATTTCAAAATGGGCATGAAACAATAGAGAAAAGCAAAACATGTGCAGCCGCAGTCTAGGGATGCATGTAAGTGGATTTAACATGTTCGACTATTGTTCAGATCTAGAATTCAACTAGTCGGACATGAAAAACAACTGTTACTAATCAACTTTCAATTTTGTATGCAGTTTTAACCGAATCTGAATTCAAATTTGATATCCAACTGGCCAGTTCCGATAAAAAACCAATATTACATGCATTTACGCTAGTCCAATCTAGATTCAGTTCATAAAAACAGCATCCATATCGGAGCCAAAATCCAATTACACAATATGAGGGCATTGCGACCAAGTATTTAACCGAAGCAGGTTATACATGCCATCTCTGTGCACGATTTTTTTCGTGCACAAGGGTATGCAGTGACCAAAATGTCCCTATTAAAAATATATATAAAAAATATTTTTTATAAGAGTAAACCAGGATTTTTAAAAAAATCTACTATAAAAAAAAATAAAAAATGCCCTCATCTCGTATATTCGTTGCAATTCCATATTTAACTCGAACCTTCCAGCTCCTTTGTGCTAGTTTCTGCCAAAGGTCGTCCCAAAGAGAAGTTGCATTATTATGTCATTAAATGAGGAAGCTTTTGCAGGTCGAACATAAATTTACTGAGGACTTCATCATGTCGCTTCCATTAAATTGTGAACAACATGAGTTCGTATCAATAATCTTTCTTAACTGAACCTGTCGGTAGCCCAACAACTCACCTGTTTCCCAGAATTCATGTTGCATTTGCATTTGGACTATCCAATGAAACCAAAAGTCAATGTTGTTGTGTGTTAGATAGTTGTCCTATGGTTAAAATTCAAAAATTTGTGGTTAAAATTCAAAATTTTGTCACTGAGATGATCATAAATAGTGGCTAAAACTACCATCAACTATCGTTGCACCATAAACTGTGGCTAATGTCAATTTAATGACTTTTTGTAGAGATATTTTTCTAAGTTTTTAGCCATCCTCTAACATCTACCATCTTAAATTGTCCTCTTTCTACATGTCAAACCATGTGCATTAACTTGCTCCATAAATAACCATGATGCATATCCCTTTAGTTTTAGTGAGGAAAAAAAAAAGCAGGGCCCATGATCATAATAGTGTTTGACTGAAAAATTGGGAACAAGACACAAGTAGGCAACTGTATTTTGCAGTCCTGCCTAGATTTGATTTTCATGGAGATTACAAACCCAAAATAACCAGGGCTGAAGCAGCCAATGTTAATGCTGCTATTAAACAAGAGATGGAAGTACAGTTTAGGGATGAACAAACTGCTGCCATTAGGGCTTATAGCCACTTAAGACACTCAAAGGCTCTTTTGGCATCCATAACAGCTTATTACAGTCGAGTGATTTTGCTTCAAAGTTTCAGATAGATTCATAGAACAGCATGTTACATGGTTTCATGAACTTGTCTCAATTTTTAAGGCAGATTCAGTGGACAGTAATGGTGTTAAACAAAACAGCCTGTTAAGTACGAGACTACTCAAGTGTCCAATTAGTACGAAATTAAAATAAAATCCTTTGTTAACATTGGAGACGTTGGTAAAATTATAATGAAATGGACAGTTCATCTTCAATGTTTTGCCTTTCAGGCTTATCCTCTTTGTGGGTATCGATTGGGATGCCAGAAGGAAGAAAGTGAATTGTGATCATGGTTGTACTGCCATACAGAAGGCCTGCACAAAGATTTGTAGAATCTCTGCTGTCCAGTCTCCAAGCAGCTTGCTGCTTATGGGAAGGTTAGAAATGCACGCTAGGATGTGTATAAAGCAACCTCGCCCCTTGACTGATTCAAGCAGACTGATCAGGTTGAAAGCCTAGCCAGTGTACCACTTTTTTGTCCAGCTCCTCTTGACCTGCAATCATTGAAAACCACCATGGCTCAAAGAAAGGGAATAATATGGACGCAATCTTGTCCATGGCTGCCGAGCGGTCAGGAAGGGGAATCATGCAGAACAGGCGTCAGCCATAGAAGCGTCGTAATTAAAGCTGGGGCAGGGAGAGTGTGAAAATGGACAAAATGGGGCTGGGGCCCTGGTACTTTATTGAATTGCAAGATGACTTGATCATGCTGTATCTGAAATCCAAATTCGAAACAGTGGTTTTAGCTCCGAGTTACCATCCAGATCCCAAAAACTTGATTAGCTGTAGCTGCCCCTGAACCCAGAAATTTTATGAATGTAAGGATCTGATAAAATGTGCCCAACAACGTATCGGATTTAATCAGAATAGCAAATAACATGTGTTTTACTTGTAAAGGTTATGTTCATGTCAGTTTTTTATCCACACCAAATCAAAATTAGATATGACTTTCACACATGGAATTCACTCAGAAGTGCATATGAATCCTACTTTAATTGTACAGACCTGAAAATAACGGACCCCATCCAACAAAAAATCAATCACTGAAAAACCCCATAGCTAGGCAGAAAGCCTATCTGTCAAACTCCTTTCCGAAGAAAATAAATGAAAATGCCCGTTTAACTGATCAAATTTAGCAATTAAGTTGCCTACTACTACCAGGTGTTGCCCTAAAGACCTTTCATTAGAGCTGGGCATCAACTGGGGGTGCCGGACGGGCTTTCAAATACCTGGCCCAGTGGAACTGGGCTCAGGCCAGCCTGAGCCCGACTTCAGCTGAGCCAGCTCAACTCGATAACATATATAAATATAAAAAAAAAAATTATTCATTTTATATCATAAATATCATTATTTATATATTAAATATAAATGTTTTTTATTACAACCAAGCCAGGGCTGGGCAACGGGCACAGGCTCGTGGCCATCCAACCCGATTTTGAATCACGCCAGGCTAGTCCTAATCTTCTATGGACCATGCAAATGGGTCAGATTCGATAGAGACAAATTCTAAATCCTTCCCACTAAAACAGACCGACTTGCTAAGCTACTTCATCCAGATCGTCCTACCGGTCTCTGCAAGCACCTTAAAGAAAAATTATGGCCGTCTCTTTAAGCGTTCCATTACCAACAATTAACAGGAGGCCTAAAGGTTTTACAATACGCATCTATACTGGCAGTTTATTAGTTATATGTTGCGGAAGACGCAAATGTGAAATTGTCCAAGGTATATAAAAAACATCCAAGTGTTTTTTTCTAGAATCAGGAAGAAAAACTTCATCAAATATCATAGTTTTCCTTTTTATATTTTCCTATGCAACTGAGAAAGTGTTCTATTCGAATAGCAAAAAGATCTTAGCATCGTAGAATTTGTATGCAGGTAAGTTATTTTTTAAATTGAATAATGAAATAGGCTGATACAGGACGATCCATGTGAACAATACAGTGCCGATTACAATATCGACAACACTGCTAAAATGGTGAACGTAGGTCACATCATTATTATTTAGCAACTCAGCCCCAACTCAAAGAATAAACAACGAGATTTGAAGGCCATATCTCGCTTGGTGGAATTGCCTATCTGTACAAAAAGGAAATGCACGAGGTCTAAACAAAATCATCATCGTCATCATCAATTTCAGCAGATATCCTTTTGACGGGTAGCCGGATTTTATGCGAAATGCTTTCTTTGCTTACTGAATTTACACTAGTATTGGTGTGCTTTGCTGTCGTAGGAAATTTTGGCAGCTTCTGCAAAGGAGGGAAGGCACTGCTTGTTCTACAGACGTTCGAGTCTTCAACCAAATGGGATGAGGCACTAACTTTATGTGATGAAAGTGCAGAACTAGGATTAGGGGGTTTCATCAGGATGGTCTCTGGAACTGGCGACTTTCTTTCCATTGGCTCAACTGGAACCAGCTTTCCACCGACTTGATTGGTAAAGACAAATGTGACCTGCAGGTACAGGACAAACGATTGCAAACGTGATGTAACATGCAGGTGGTCGATCAGTCTGTATAATGTGGTGAAAAGAGAGCGTAATAAACTTCAAAACAAGTAATCATGTGAATAACTAGAAAAGATGGATGAATATAGCCTTTACACGTTAAATATGCTCAGGAAAGAGACGCTATTGTTAGGGGAGAACAGAAACTAAACATTGTCAACATAAATCACTTATAGCAATATCTGCAGAAAGATTTCCTTGTACAGCTGGTGCCTTGACATTGACTATTGAAACAGAAAAAGACTATTGAAACAGAAAAAGAATTGAACGTGAGACCAAGCAAAAGGAACGGCAGATACAGGTACTAGCTGAAACTGGATTATCAAAAGAATACCTAGAAGCAATTTTAAGGGCGAATGGCATAAAATCAGTTGTCTTAGTAAGATAATAGAGAATCTGGCTGAGAATAATTTATATACGGAAACCAACACGACAAACTTATGCCCATGGAGATAGGTAAAAAAATGGTGATTTGCTAGCAAATACAACTAATTAGAAAGAACAACAAATATTAACTAGCGCCAGCATGCCATAGCACATCTGACTAAATAAAAGAAGCTCAATTATTACGCTACTTGATGGAAAAGAGGGTTCGTTCTTCATTTAACAGATACCATGGTAAAGGATGGAGAGATTGCTACAATTCGATCACAAAATATCAATACTGAATAACGATAATAATGATGGCAACGTCAGAAAGCAACTTAATTATCAGCATTGTCTCCCTAAATGAGAACCCCGGATATATCAGAAGCTGCAGGGAGCATCACCTGGAATATGGTGATACCATTAACAGGGTCCTTAAATAAATATGTTTTCATGAAAAACCCCTCACAAGCAGACAATTTTTTTTCCAAAACATTACACAATCCTGCAACGCAATAGACGAAATTATAGTGACTCAATACATGAATGTCGAGTTGCACGATTGACAGAACAGGAACCATCATATAATGGCATAACATAGGCAATGAACTGGAGCAAGGTATGGTGCCATATTGTGATATACCATAAGTGAACCTGCAATGCATCATTGTCCCATCACAATGAGACTGAGTGACTTGCAATGGGTTTCACGTTTTAGTTCTTGGTCGATGAACCGCTAGACGAAGCACAATGGCAATAAGCTCTCAACAGTGAGAAATGGAAGCTGCCAGAACAGCAGCATGTGACTTCTTGGTAGCCGACATGGCAGAGAAACCACAGCTGAAACCTAAACATGCCACTGAACTAGATAGTACCAACCATATTTTTCACGATATTAGGAGTTACCAAGAGTAGAAGAATAGTGCTTCATGTTTCATTTTCCAAGTAGTTCACAAATCAGTATTGCAGAAAACATTAAGACTTATGACTGGAAAATACAAGATACATCAACTTCACATGAATTTCCTTCCTTTTTGTTGCATCAATGGCAAGGTACACCATCTTGTGCCACTAGTATTAGAAGGAGTATCTACACAATATTGTCCTCCTTGGCATGTGTTAAACCTCTCGGAATTCTCTATAGCAGTTTATGAATTTATCCATGCTAGTTGATCAAAATTGAAATTGGTCAGTTAATAAGACTTGAAGAATAGTTTATCTGATGAAAACATGTTCTAGTAAATTGTTTTTGCCAAAAAGGACTTACTACAGAAAAAGGAAAGAGGAGGTGCCACAATTGAAATTAGGAAGGTAGCTTCCTAAAAACAATTAGGGAACTAAGTTTCCTAAACAAACTAAGAATCTAGATTCCCAAAACAGTCAAGAAATTAAGTTACAAAGAAAAATGGGAAAGAAGGTGGGACATTCGTCCCACCTTTAAAAAGGGACAAGGAAGAGGAGCGAGCTCTATTTAGAATCCCATCCCAGATAGTGAGAGAGAGAGAGAGGAAATTGAAAAATTTATGCACCTATCCCACTTCAACTTCTCTTGCTTCTTCAACTCCTTCAACTTTTTCCCATACCTGAATTGTGTAGGCATTTTAAAAAGATAGATTTCCAGTCCAATGAAAAGAAAGAAGGTATGTTGTCTTTCCCTTGGTCCCTATTTTAGCAGCTCAGTTCACAGTTCAAAAGACAAATAGATAACAGCAAGTGTTTGCCCTTAGGTATCGAGTGGTTGAAGTAATGTAGAAAGCATCAAATAACATAACAGGCTTGACCATCTACCAAAAGCATCTTCAGATTCTTTCCAAACAACCATGTGAAACTAATTTTACCCATAGACAACAACAATCCTGTGTTCACTGCATAGATGTTCTTAATTTAATGTCAGCATGAAACAACTGATCTTGTTCTTCAACTGAAGTATGCATGACAGCAAGAATTGATTTAAATCAAACAAGAATGTTAAGATAGTCAAGCTTTTCAGGAAATTGTCAATACTGACAAGTACAACTATGGTAGAATGTCAGAAAGAACGCAACAAGTGGACGGCGAGCTAAAGGATAGCTTATGGAGTCCACTTTTTGTCTGCATTAAATGAAAACACTGCGTGCAGGACTAGGTTGACAAGAATTGAATGTCTTTAATTTAGATAAGAATGATTCCTACAAAAGCTGGCAAGCAAAGCAAGGAAAAAAAGAAAAAAAAGGCAAAACTGGAAAAAGAATGAATCCCAAAAGGTACCTCTTCACCAGCTGAAGCTTGAAGAATCGCGTCAGGAACAGTAGTTGAAGAGGAATGATGCCCCCAGCTTGCTAAGTCCTCCTCAAGAGGTCTTCCCAGCTGGAAAGAAAGGATTACAAGAAACAGAATTAGAACAACTATCCTAGGAACAATAAAATTTAATTTAAAAAAAAAAACTATCAAATATGACCCACTTGCTTCTCTGAATTTTTCAACTTTTCAAGGCATCCAGCAATCTTTGCAAATCCACCAATATCAACATCCTGCTGTTCAGTGTGACATTCATCTTCTGCCACCCTTCTTTCAAATACACACTCTTTCAGACTTTTCATGCCATCTTCGACTTGCATATAGTTGGTATTGCAGCGTGCGCAGTTCATATTTTCATGAATTTCCGACCTGTAGAAAGAGAAACATAAGATATGATATTTCACTGGCAACATAGATTCAGCTAAAATCAGCCCTAGTTTAACAGTTTTACTGCCTCTCTTTAGTACCAACATATATACACCGCCACATCTCCATTGGTATACTCTTGAGCCTTTGATTTACATAGATATGACCTCAAAAAAGTTAACCAACTACTAATTCATGATTGGTGGGAATTATTTACTATTTTGTGCTTTTCACAATAGGGGTCAGATACAACCAATTTTCTTTCTTTTGCTCCTTTCCCACATAGCTAAAGTGTGTCTAGGCTCCCATGTACACCTGGCTACGGGCAGGCTGGCCCATTCATGAGCCTGTAGCATCCGCCAGGACCCCATAACCCATAGATAGGCTGGCCAGGACCCTGTATAAATAGTGTGCTTTGGACCTTTTTTTCAAATTGAACAGAATGGATCCCCGACTTAATCACTAATTAGACCATCAAAAGTACCAGTTTCAAATAATTTTAGCATTTGAAGATATTTTAACTCCCACTATGTAATATATGTGTTAACACACCTCAAATCCCTGGCTGGTGAGTGCAATTGTACTTGAGGCTAGACTCTTCGGAGAGAAAAGGAGGGTAGCAGGAGAAGGAGGCAGACAAAATGTGTTGGGTTTTTCTGTACACAAAATTATGGTTTTCTCCTTATAGGAGCTCCTCAGAAGGCCCATGACCTTACCTAGCATATTAAGAGCTAAGACAAATCTTTTCTTAGATGAATAGAGGGAAGACTGGGTAACCATAAAGCACCCAATATGGGTCGGGTGACTGAAAGCCAGACTAGGTACTATGAAGCCCAGTCTCACACCTGCCAAGGCACCAGACAATACCTAAAAGGCTAAATGCTAGCCTGAGTCAGTCCATACAAAAGTTTGTCTTTCTTGCTTTGAACCCTAAAAGTTTTTCTTTCTCTCGCTTCAGAACCTCCTTACTCTTTTTCTCTTTTCCCCTCCCCATGTTTCCCCCCTTTCTCTATTAAGTGGAACTGCCTAGGCCTTGACTAGGTGCCACCTAGTCCCCGCCTAAGCCTCTTCATGGGATCTGCCACCTATTCTGCCTTGTGCTTTTAACTGTATAGATTTATGTGCAAAAATTAAGTTCATCATGATTTTTTGGGCGCCCCTTCACACATTGCTGTATTCACAATTATAAACAATTGTAAATTGAACCTCATAATGTTTCAAAGAAGATTAGACCTACTACCATAGTATTTTCACCTTCTCCACACATACTTTGTTCCCTCCACTTTGACATGCCCCTAACAGCCCTAGCATAGGTTTCACCCTCAGCACTCTTGCCCGGCCATCCACCAAGCCCAACGACCTCTCAACTTATTTAAAGTGCTCTCTGTCTTACCCTTTCTCATCCACTTTCAGCTTCTCCTTTTCTTTTCCTTCCTTTATTTCTTTCTTCTTGTTTTTTTCTGTTTCTTCTTCTTTCAGCCATTATTATTCATCTACTTTTGTCTCATTCCTGTTGTAGCAATTTGCCCTCCAGTTCCACACTTCTTCAGTCTTGGCAAGTATCTCTAACTTATATGATTTAATGTATTTTTCATGTATGCTTTATTCAAATTAAATAGTATGAATAAATAAATTTCTTGTACAGTCGTACTATTAACTTGTTTTCCTGTTGTACGAACTTTGTCAAACTTAGAGTACTTAATATTTGTTTTTTCCCGTTTCTGTTGCACCATTCATTCATAACCACACACTATTTCCTTTACTCATTATTCATTTCATTTTTGAAGTTAGATTAGAGCTAGAGGATTAAGCTTCATTGCACTTCTGATCCTACACCTACAACTAAAAACTTCCTTACATGAAACACACCATAAGCATGTAAAGATGTGCAATTTGAGCACCAGATGTACAAGCAGATTATATGCAAAGCCCAATGTTTCTTTGTTCCCTACTTTCGAAAAAAACCTAAGCCCCCCTCAAGACCCTGCTTTGTCAATCTCTTTGTGCCCTACTTTCTGAGAAAACCTAAGTCCCCCTTCGACACCCAGCATTTCAAAAGATATTGACTTTCTTAACCATCTTTCTTGCCATAACCTCCATGATAGGTGTGAAATTTATGTTTCAGATTGAGCCTTATTCCTGGTGCTAAAGGCAGTATTTTAAACAATATTGTTCATTCATACCACATCCCCGACTCTCTGAGTAGACCACATCCTCCAGATAAATTCAATTGCTTAGTATTAAAAGTATTTATTTATGAATGATTAAATTGTTTATAGACTTTCCAAAGGACATGCTTTTTCCATGAACATTAGAAACTAGGAGTACATTACCTTATGTTAGCATGCAGTGTGAAAAGATCCCTCAAGTCTTCTGTAGAAAGAAGATTTGCCTGCAATATCTCACCTCCAATATCAGGAACGAATTACAAAATTATTCACAGAATTAAGGTTTTATACAACTCAATGACATGAGACACCTGCAGTCCAAGGTTTTCCAATTGCTCTTGTTGAATTACTTTCTGAAGGCCTTCTTTCGACATTTGACGTTGATAGACCTGCATAAAAAAAAGCCACTAGGTCATGTTTTATTGTTAAACATGCAACTAAAATCATGAGCTATTAACCAGTCCTAATCAAACATGAAAGCTCGTCATATTTTACAATTGTAGCAAACCTTTTCCTCAATAGTTCCTGCTGTTAGGAACCTGTATATGTACACTCGCTTCTTCTGTCCATCTCTCCAAACCCTTGCAGCTGCCTAAGAATTTGAGGGAAGAGGAAATCAAAGCCATGATGGCAAGACAGTGAACTTTCGGGAAAAATGAAGAAAGGTTGTTGAATCAGAATCAGATACCTGTTTGTCATTGGCAGGATTCCAATCTGGATCAAAAAGAACCAAACGATTTCCACCTATCAAATTAAGACCACATCCACCAGCCTTGCTGCTTAAGAGAAACACAAACTCATCCTACAATATCAAAGGCACATATCTCACACCATGAAGGATGCAAATACTCAAGAAGGAATAAGCATCAGTCATTTAAAAACCTTTGATATGTCATTGAATTGGTTGACGAGCTTTTGCCTTTTGCTTATTGAAGTGGATCCATCAAGCCTTAAGAAAGGATATCTTCTTTCACGACACAACTGAGCGAAAAGATCCAATGTCTAGAAGTAGAAAGTTAGAAATGTAAAAGGGATGAGCATGTCAAGGATAAAGTATAAAATGCCATCAAGAGAAATTTTGCTTTGACTTTCCTAATACCAAATTGCAGGGCGAAAATCTCAAAAAGAGGAAAGAAGGTTATTCAACAAACAAAACAATCTTCCATTTAGTAAATTAGTAATTTAAATTTTAAACTAATCTTAAGCTTGTTAATAATGTTAACATGAGCCTAAACGTGAATTATGCTGAAAAAGCAAACTTGTCATTAGCTACAAACTCTAGATGGTTCATCATCAAATAAGCTACTGTTTCTAACTGTTATCAACCTTAAGTGGTAGATAATTCGTGGTTTGCGAGGCTAAGACCATGCTGCATATTAGGATTCAGATAAGGATATCTTTTTTAAAGCCAGACCACACGATGCATCTTCCACAAAAATCAACAGCAATTTCTTCTTATGTAATTAGTTTTTATGAGTTTCACCTCCCCAATTTACAACCAAAAGAGAAAAGTGGAAGAGAGAGAGAGAGAAAGAAAGAGAGAGAAGGGACATTACAAGAACCAGATCTATTAAAGAAGATCCTAAAAGGCTAAAATAGCCTACTTAGGGAGGCTGATGCATCTGTGCCACACTTGCAGTTGCTAGCACAGGTGCAAGTACTAATCTGACTTCTATGCAGAACTTTAAGTCATAGCCTCTTTGTACTCAAACCATCCCCCAGCCATGTCAACATAGGTAAGGTGCCCAGAGTATCCATGCAACAGGCCTTCTGAAAAAATTCGCTTTCTCTAAAATTTAAAACCTATTAGGAATCCATTTCAATATTTTTTGGAAGAAAATTAGTACAAAAAAGCCACTTAATTTCATTTTTTTCCAGTTATTATTTATACATTCTTTAGTTCCTGAATTGCAGAGACTTTAAAACAAAAATCAAATTACAAAGAACCTTCAGAAAAACTTCGCTAATAAAAATTCGAGAAAGATATTCGTGTCAATGGAACAAAATCAGACTCAGTTATCCAGGCTAGATGAGGTCAATGTATATTAGAGTTTACTTGTGTACACATTCAAGCATAATCTTACTGAATATTAACGTGATAGGCTGATTCTAATTATCTAAATTGCATCAGGCCATTATGCATGCATGCATGCATACACTGAACAAGTGAAGAACAGAAATGAGCTCTGCACTATGTGGTTCATGGGCACTTGATGCCTGACACAAGTGTTCCTCTCAAATCATTCTATACACCTTCCCCATTTATGATTGACTTCATACCTAAATAACATACTTAAAAAGGATATTAGATGCTCCCAAACAGGTAATTGCAAGCGAATAGTAATGCCCCAATTTTGATCAGCAAAGAAAGAAGTCCAAAAATAAGAAATTTCCAGGACAAGTAATGATTTGTAGTAGCATTGGTAAACAGTAATAATAAATAATAATAGTGATATATCCAACGTAAAAGGTTCCAAATTTTGGTTTAAGAAGCACACCTAAAAGCATCCACAAAGGAATACAAATAAAGGATGTGCTTATGTAACTCACTTGGGTGTAGTTTGAAACAAGAACAATTCGGTCATCCGTTCTTTGTCGAAGATGTGCCAGCAACCTTGCCAAGACATGCATTTTTCCAGACAATTCTACCCAGATACCACCTCCACCAGTCCATGATCCAGATCTATACAAAAGATTAAAAAGTAATGCAAAACTGCCTGACAAAAACATTGTTCGAATTCACATAATCTGATGTAAATCAAAAGGTATTGCTATCATTACCAACCTCCCAGAGAATAACTCAGGTGGGAAAAGATGCAAACAGTCCTCAAATCCAGAACCTGAATTCCCACTCCGAATAGTGTCGTAAATGAGCTACATGGTACATTAAAAATAGCAAATGAGGCATTATATATCTGTAGCAAATGAAGCATTATATATCTGGACTGGATCTAAATGATAAGCAAGCCCAACAAACTATACAATGGCATGTGACCATGCAAATAAGCAGGACATTAAGGTTCATAGCATTTCTCAAATGCTAGTGATGGGTGGCGTGGACCACCTACAACTTTGCTTAAAAGAACACAAAAGTGGTCCTACATGGTAATTGCAGAACAAATGATGGTTTCATAGTTCGTTCTATGCAATATTCACAATGTCATCAAGTATAAGAACAGACTTATGGTGTGATCACCACCTCAACCCAAGAAAAAGACTTTGGAGACCTATATCAAAGGTCAGGGTCTATGGAGATACATAAGAGATACAATTCTTAAACCAAAACTACAATTAGTTAAGGACGATAAGAGAGTTAAAGAAACCCTTGATGAAGAAGAGAAAAGACAAAAAATCTTTAGATGTCCATGGTGATTGAGCAATAAAGAATGCTAGGATATTAGGCTGAACGTTTAGTAAAGTTGAACCACAGATTGTCTCCAATCTTCTTGATTATAAGAAACGCAGTAGACTTGGGAATATCTAAAAGCCTAAAAGGTCATGTTACTTTAGATCTTTGTCACATGGATACTGCTGTAAAGGCAGCATACCCATACCGGTCAGGTACGACACTAGTGCTGGTACTGGTACTGTCCCGGGTACCTCTTGGGTACTGGTCAAACAGTATTCAGAGGAGTTAGGGCTGGAGAGGGTACTTGTGTAATAATGTTTTCTTTTAATGACTTGCTTGTAACTTCTCCCTCTCCTCTAGTCTATATAAAGAGGAGTTAGGGCTTCTTTCGAGGTTAATCAAAGTTTATTCCTCTTGGGATTTATCATGGTATCAAAGCTCCAGCCGTCTCTTTCTCCTCAGCGAGTCGTCGCCGACTGAGCGGCGCCAACTGCCGCCATCCGATCGTCCGCCCATCGTCGCCCCTCTGCCGCCCGTCGCCTGAGCTCGCCGCCCGTCGCCCCTCTGCAGCCCGTCGTCGCCCCTCTGCCGCCCGTCTCCTGGGCTCGTCGCCCCTCTGCTTACTACCGTCGTCTGCTGCCCATCGTCGCCTCCGCCTTCCAGCGCTGTCTCCGTTGCTTCCGCCTAGCGTCGCCCGCGTCTGCCGCTGCTCCACCTTTTCTGTCTCCGCTGCTTCTGCCGAGCATTGCCAGCGTCATCTGGTGCCTTTTCTCTTTACACAGCAGCCTCTTTTGATTGCTCATTTGTGATATTGTCTTGATGATCATTACGTAGTTCTATACATGCGATTGTATATTCCTGCGCTTCTTATTCCGTGGCTCAGTTTCCTCCTTTTTGAGTTAAGAGATGTCTGAAATTAGCAGTGAAGCTAATACCTCTTCCTTTGTATCGTCGGGAGAGATGAAGAGTTCCCCATTTTCCAGCATTATTAGCAAAATGCATGGGGGTAATTATGAGATGTGGACAATGCAAGTAAAAAGAACCTTGATCGCTCATGACAAGGAACATCTCATATTGGAGCCCGAGCCCGTACAGAAGGTTGGAAAATATACTACTTGGTTCAAAGATAATTCATTGGTTATGGTATGGATTGTTGGTACTCTCTCAAGAAATTGCAAATGAAGTTTTGCACAAGGAAAGTGCAAAGGATATGTGGGATTCCCTTGCTGCCACGTATTCACAGGCAAGGAATGAAACGAAAATTATGCAGCTTCATCATGATATTCATCAGATGCGACAAGATGGCCGACCTCTTCACACTTATTATTCTAGTCTCAAGTCCATGTTTGAGCGACTGAATAGCTACTTTCCCGCATGTAAATGTGAACAACAGAAGGCATACAGAGATATGCTTATGGTAGGGGTATTTCTCTCTGGTTTAGACTCTGTGTATGAATCAGCCAAGAATCAAATGCTTACTAGTCCCTCGATTCCACCTATTGATGAGGCTTACAGTAGGCTAAGTAGAATTCTGATCTCTACAGTGACTGTTTCTGATACCACTTCTGCCATGCTTGCTACTCGTGGCAGAGGTGGACCCTTTTTTGCCAGAGGACGAGGGGGCCGTGGTCGTGGAAATGCCCCTTCGCGCCCTGTATGTCAGTTCTGTAACCGCATTGGTCATACTGTGGATAAGTGTTGGCAGAAACATGGCCGTCCAGTTTTTGCTAATCAGACAGTATCTACTGATTCTCCCGAGCAGCCTAAGCCTCCGCACACTGCCTCATCCAGTGAGCTGCGTGTGGATGACATTCTCTCTCAGTTGAGGAACTTGATTGGAGACAGAGCCCATCAAGTCCCTGATCCGCCCACCTCTACTGTTACTACCGTTGCGAGTGCTTCTTCATCTGGTATGTATTCTGCCTATACAGTCTGCCCTGCTACTGATACTACAGATTGGCTTATTGATTCTGGTGCATCGACACATTTCTATGGGGATAAGGCGCAATTCACCTCTTACATCCATACTCCACCGGGTCGTTCGGTTATTCTAGCAGATGGCAAATATTCCTCAGTTGTTGGACATGGAGAGGTCCACCTTACTTCATCATTGCCGCTGCAACACGTTCTTCATGCACCAGAATTCCCACATAGCCTACTTTCTATCAATCAGATTACCAGAGAATTAAATTGTCGTGCCATCTTTGACTCTTCTTCTCTTGTGTTTCAGGAATTACTGACGGCAGGGTGATTGGCAGTGGCCGTGAACAGGGAGGTCTCTACAGGCTAGTGCATTCCTTTCCCTTTGCTGGATCTACCTCGTCGGGGTCGTCCTCCTCCTCGGCGTATACTTGGCATTTACGTTTTGGACATCTACCGTTTCAGAGACTGCTGCATGTTCTTCCTCAGCTGTCTCCTAAGTCTTCTTTTCAATGTGAGTCTTGTCAGTTGGGCAAACACCATCGGTCATCCTTTCCTTCGCGGTCCAGTAGAAGTAGCCACTCTGTGTTTGAGTTACTTCATTTTGATGTTTGGGGCCCGAGTTGTACTCCTGACCTTCAAGGTCATCGGTATTATCTTGTTGTTGTCGATGATTACAGTCGTGTTAGTTGGGTTTTTCTTATGAAACACAAATCTGAAGCGGGTCATGTAATCAAAAATTTTATCAATGAAATTCTGACTCAGTTTGATACTTGTGTCAAAATTGTGCGCTCTGACAATGCTCTTGAATTTTGTGCCTCCCCTTTAGAACAATTTTTAAGGGATAAGGGTATCATCCACCAAACTTCTTGTGCCTATACATCCCAACAAAATGGGGTTGCTGAAAGAAAACACAGGCATATTCTTGATGTCGCCAGAACCATTATCATCCACAGCCATGTTCCCCATTCTTACTGGGGAGATGTTGTTCTTACAACATGCTATCTTATTAATCGCATGTCGTCATCTGTGTTGGGAGATCTTATTCCTTTCTCTGTCCTCTTTCCTGATAGAGCATTGTTTTCTGTTGCCCCTCGTATTTTTGGATGTGTTGCCTTTGTTCACTTGGTTGGTCCTGGGAGAGATAAGTTGTCTCCTCGGGCCATCAAAACGATCTTTGTTGATGATATCATTGTTACAGGGGATGATATTCAGGGGATTTCCAACATCAAGGATGTCCTTGGACGACACTTTGTCACCAAGGATCTTGGTGAGCTGCGCTATTTCCTAGGTATTGAGTTTGCCAGAAATCAAAAGGGTATTATCATGTGCCAAAGGAAATACGTTACTAATGTTTTGCAAGAGACAGGTATGCTAGGATGTCGACCTGCCTCCACACCCATGGACATCAATACTCGCTTGTATGATGATGATACTGAAGATGTTGATGCTAGACAATATAGAGGAATTGTTGGGAAGCTCCTATACATCACTGTTACTCGACCTGATATTGCCTATGTTGTCAACAGAGTGAGTCAATTTATGGATAAGCCCAAGAAAGTCCATTGGGATGCTGCTATGATGATTCTCAGGTATCTGAAAAGTTCACCAGGAACGGGACTCTTCTTTCAAAATGGTACATCTCTCACTATATCTGTGTATGTTGATGTTGATTATGCAGGATGTCACCTTGACAGAAAATCCACTACTGGCTTTTGTGTGTTTATTGGATCCAACTTGGTCACATGGAAGAGTAAGAAGCAAACAGTGGTTGCCAGATCAAGTGCAGAATCTGAGTATAGAGCTATGGCTCAGGCTACTGCTGAAATTATGTGGGTTAGATATCTGATGTTGGATCTTACTGTGGAAGTGCCTCTCCCTATGCAATTGTTATGTGATAACAAAGTTGCTCTGTTTATTGCTAATAATCATGCTTTCCATGAGAGAACCAAGCATGTTGAAGTAGATTGTCACTATACCAGAGACATGATTCAAAAGGGGTTTGTAAGTGCCTCACATATTTCAACTACAAGGCAAACAACTGATATTTTTACTAAAACTCTTGCAAGGGGACCATTCCAAAGTTGTTGTTCCAAGTTGAGCTTGTTTGACATATACGCTCCAACTTGAGGGGGAGTGTTAAGACATGTTTATATTCAGTGTTAGGCTTGAGAGGGTACTTGTGTAATAATGTTTTCTTTTAATGACTTGCTTGTAACTTCTCCCTCTCCTCTAGTCTATATAAAGAGGAGTTAGGGCTTCTTTCGAGGTTAATCAAAGTTTATTCCTCTTGGGATTTATTAGTACCCAAGACCATATCCGTCCGATATAAGACTCGATCAAAGTTGACTGAGTCCTTACCCAAAATTTAGGATTTCAGTTTTGTTCTTTACACCATTTACAGTCATGAAATACATACAGCGCTGCGTTATTTTGTTTAAATTCTTATTATATATATATATATATATATATATATATATATATATATATATATATATATATATATATATGTATATATATATGTATATATATATATAGGCACCCGTACCCGTATCTATGTGACATAGCTTTAGTCTTTTAGATAAATATGACCCATAAATATTATCTCCAAAAAAGGGAAAAATATCAAAAAAGAGATAAATGAGACAAAGACTATTTTATAGAATTACATTCAATATGGAATGAAATGTTTCCATAGAAATACATTTGGTATGGAATGAAATGAATCCACTTAAAATGAAATGGAAGAACCTTGTCACTTAATGAGATAAGAAAAGCATAATTTGAGATGAAAGACTGTTTACCTTTTTGTAAACATTGAAACTTGAATTTAAACAAGTTGATGGCTTCTTTCTATTTCTCTTCTCACCATTGCAAATTATTAATGAGGTGGGACTTTTTGGAGTATGAAAAGCACATTCTAGCACTTGACTTTGCAAACATCAGAAGATGTAACTGTAAGCACAAATAAATTCTGCAACTCCAGTTTTGTAACCGATTGAAACAGCAATTTTACAAAAATTTCCTTTTAAGAAACACAGAATAGACAGTATACTGTTTTGCATGATAGGTGAGAACAGTGTATTCAAGAATCCTTTTTCCCAGCTAGCTATGCTTACAAAAAAAGAACAAGAAACACCTCCCATAAAACCCTACCTTCGGATGATTGCACAGCTTTTTAAGAGCTGTAATGTATGCCAAGATTTTGGATTGTTTCACATCTTCAACAATGGCTCTTTTAACCTGTGCCAGTTGGTAAAGCATAAGATATTTAGTTGCATCACAAGAAGAGAATAACTATTGAAAGAAATAGCACCTACATTTTTTGACTGTATAAAATGGTTGTAGAGAGCAACTTGAAGAGGAGTCAGTTTGCAACAAACCACCTCTACTATCTGCAGGTTAAAAAAATGGCAGTTCCACAAATCAGTGGAAAATATATATAAAACTCAGAAAACTAAAAGATTCAAGGTCAGTGAAGTTTGTCGATTTCAGGAAGAAAAGAGTGTGAACTATCTACCTTTAAGTTACAATAGCCTAACCAAATGAACATCAAACAAACACATTTTTTGCTGTGCACAAGTGAACATAGAAATTTTAAATTTTGTTGCTTTATACAAGTTGGCAGTTGTACATGCTAACTGCTTTAGCTTCGAGAACTACTAGTGCCAACATTTTCCTACTCTAGCAGTTTACTAGGAGAAAATTAAGGTGTTTGAAACCACCTTCATAAACAGGTTTCAGACTAAATCTTAGCTAACAGGATCCACTGAAATAAATCATACAGCAAATCTAATAAAATTCAGAAGTCCACATAATGTTTATAATTTTCTTGAGAAATACCCTGAAACTGATTTGGCTATAAGAAATGTATACGTGATGACTAAGAAAAGCTACTCAACCTATTTACTATCATTTTTCCACCTTTATTAAGGATGAATACTGAACAATTAGATTTGACTAGGGGTTCATGTGTATGACCTTACCACCAATTTAAGACTGGAAATGACATAATCTCCCAAAGTTGGTGAGAAACAAGGTTTCTATGTGGATCAAGGTGACAGGGAAAACTCAGTTTCAATAAATTGAGTTAGTGAATATCAGTTTTCTAATGCAGTGAGCAGGGAATAGGTTTAAGACCCATGAAAAACTCACTTGAGAAAAGCAGAGCCACTGGAAATTAAAAGGAGTTTAAAACTTTAAAGAACATCAACAAACAGAAACACAATAAATAATGGTGCCAGTTAACCAATCACACACCTTCAAGAAATGGCATGCATTGAAAAGCATCATGCACCTAAAAACAAAGTAGAAGGAAACATCCTTAGTTTCAAGGGCCAAACAAGCCAGTAATGAAGTACATACCAATCATGGTTCACATGGCTAAGCAGCTTAGCTTAAAGTTTCTATGTTAGGGAAGCACATTGCTTCCTTTTCCCAAGGTCACTCCAACTATTAAAACCTTCAGGAGCTGTCAACAGATACTATAATTTAAATCACACAGGTTAAAATTTCACAACCATCTGAGAGGGGGAAGGCCCTGGAGGTTATCATAGAACCTAAAACAACATTTGATAACAGTGTTGCTTTTGGTAGAGAGGTCATGCCACCAAAAGTGGAAAATGAAATCTTCAAAGCAACTCATGACACCAATATTCTCTTTCCAAAACAAAGCTCAACTTCATCAAACATATTTGACTAGAGTATGCCTAGCTACTGAAGAAACAAAACATTGAGATAAGGTGATAAAAATAAACTGACACCAACCAAATGAAGGGGAACAATATTTTATTTACTAATTATCACATTTGGATATCCATAAAGCTCTTGAACAGAACCAGATGCTAGCACCCAAATTAAGCTTACACAGGAAAATCACAATATAGTTTTCTGCCAAGTTCAGGTCATACATATCAATTTTTCACAACGTGCTATTTACTCTGCAAAGCACTAGAAATAGAGTAGTTGAAAACCTCATAACAGGTAGAACATGAACTAGCATACCTTTGGTGGTAGGTGCTCTGATAACAAGGCATTTGTTCTTCTGAGTATAAACTGCAATGGGGGACCGCAAACCATTCATATTTAAAATTTATTGTGCATAAAAGCTGACAATTTTCAATATTTCATGTAAGACACAACAGAATTTTGATTTTGTTTCATAATGACAATCCACCAAGTAATGCAAATTGGGAAGGTGACAGCTTCGAGACAAACCCATCTCAACCAAAACATTAAGCAAAAGTATTACATTTTAGAGTTAAAACCAAAAAGAAATGGAAAAGGCTTTGTCTGAACCACCTAGTCTGCCACCCAAATGCCTAGTCTGCCCATAACAGTGGTGAGACCCCTTTTGAGTTTCTGATAACACATAATTCATGATTATATGCCAAAACAACAGATTAGGTTGAGCAACTACCGTAACTGTCTAAGAAAACCAGCTGGAATACAATCAAATTTAACAAAAGAAATATGATGCACTAAACAACATACTTGGTTTACTTTCATACTAAGTTCAGCAGATCTCTCTAGCCCCAATTGTCTCTCTTCTGCAGTTGCACCAGGCTCCCTTCCAGCAACAATTGGTGCCTAAACTCAATAAAAGTAAAAGTCAAGTAGGAGTACCCAATAGCACAAAAAATAGCAAGAGGATTATCAATACCAAACACAATTATTTAACATTCAAAGTTAAAACCAAATGCTTTGCAGAATTGAAGTCGACCAAGTGGGTGGTCGCACCAAGCATGTGCAAAAGAGTCTATTTCTGGTCACTTTTGCTCACTTTAGTTGATGGAATGAATACCAATGTACCTCATATACGCTAACAAAAGGGTCATTATATTTAGGAGAGTAAGAAAGACATTGAGACCAACTCAAAGATGTACCTTTATCAGGTGCATCTTGCAATATAAAATATTGAATGATACAATGTAATTACATCCCTATCATATGATACAGTATATCCCTATCAGATGATACACAAAGAAATTTATGTGTTGGGAACCCACACTGAACTGGGTGTTCAATTGTCCAAATGACAAAAATAACTTTGATAAGAAAAATTAAGAACCTGTCCTACAACGGAAAAATCAGAATGACAAACATACTTCTCTCACAATCATGTGGTGGCTTGTGAAGGGTCGAACTTTTTATTGCAAAATGAAAGGGAGAGAAATAGAATGAATGTTGTCATTCCTGCTATCATGCATAGAATCCACACGTGCATATCATACAGAGGAGACAACGATGAATGGAACAACAAGTTCCTCTTTCCCATTTGATGCTGAAATATAGTTCTGCCAAAAAGTCGACAATTTTTATTCCAACGCATTCTTAAAACCAATTGCCCCTCTCCATAAAAGAGAGCTGCAAAATCTGTCCATCTCTATCCTCCTTCCTTTATGCAATTCAGGTTTTCCATGGGGGACATTTTTCCTATTTTCTTCTTTTTTTTTGTTATTCCTGCATGATTTTTCATGCAAAAAGAAGTGTGGTTTTTCACATTATCTCATGTATCTAACTATTACTCCAACCAATACACATTACATTATGCACTTTACAATATTATAAAGGTCCATGAAGATGCAGACAATGGTGATCGCTTCCCACCAATAGAGATGGTGGCAGTGATAGTGGTGGAGGAAGAGGAGAAGTTGGCTTGGGTGGTGGAACAAAGGGGCATAGGGGGCAGTGGAGAATATTAGGGAGCAATTGACAATGTGAAAGAAGGCGGATGTGGGAAATTTTGGGGTCATGACCGTTCTCTGCTTAGTCTCTTTTTCTTTTTTGCCTGATCAGCATGAGAAGCGAGAGACAAAGGAAGGAGAAGCAGCATCTATCATCCAAGAGGCAATGGAAAGCTGTGGATGCTGGTAAAGGTAACTTATGTTCAAGGATGAAAGGCTTACATCCTTGTTTACATGAATCAAAAAGCAGACCAAACTGCATGATGTTCATGAGTCCACTTTCATACTTTCTTCTGACACATAAAGTTGATAAATATTTTTGTAATTTTCTGGGGCATTAGCTCAATAATTTGCATTAGCTACCAAGGCGAACAAGAGATTTCTAAGGCTGAGAATAGCCCTCCACTGTGCAAATGCATGACTGGAGCTGTTCATGATTGACATTCATTCGAAATTGGCGTTTTCATTGAATTTCACAAGACATGTTTTTCCATAATCACCTTATAATATTTCACAGTATATGTTTGAACATGATCACCTCATAATATCGACGAAAATATGATGCATCTCCCAAGGTCCCAGGATTAGTGAAGTTAACCATTGCAAAGAATTCTTCAAGATCATTCTGCCAATACAAGAATGCCAGTAAATAACATTATAATAGGAATAAAAGCTCTTGTGAACAAAAACACTAGGATTAAGCATGGAAGTGCATGCACCTGCATTGGTGTCCCTGATAAAAGGACACGCCTTTTGCATGAAAGGGAAGCTAATGCCTGATAGAAAAGCAATGGAATCTCTTTCATAAGCTTAAAAAATAATTTTCAAAGAAAACAACAAAAAAATTACCAGAAAAAAAAAATTGTCATATGAGAACTGTTTATACCTTGTTTGTCAAAGTTTGATCATTTTTCAACCTATGCGCCTCATCACAGATTAAAAGGTCACAAGATCCAGGTTTCTCAAATCTTGATGAGTGCATTCGAAATGTCTCATATGAGACTATCAGTATCTAAAGAGACAAAAAAAAAACATATTCCCCAATATCAGCAGGATCATGAATCACACAGGAACTTTTAGTTACATGATGTGCCATGTACATTACAAGTGTCAAGTACATTACCTCATAATGGCTACAAGGTGCCAAATAATTGTCAATGCCTACAACAACATCAGCCCTCGTGGATTCACACAAAGCAATGACTTGGACTCTTTTGTCAAGCCACTTCTTTATTTCAGATTCCCAGTTACTGACAAGGCTTGTCGGAGTGATAATCATTACCCTCTTCGCCAATGGCTTCCCATCAAATCCTTGGCGAAGAAGTGTATACAGCAACGTGATTGACTGCAATGTCTTCCCTAATCTAAAAGAGGCATGACTGTCAGCTGGAAGCACCAAAGCATCAAAAGCTAGAAACAATGAATAGCTCTCTTCTCCAATTAACGCTACAAACGGAAAGTAAGTTTTGTCACTTGACGATGTTACAAGGACAAGAAGTAGTTTACCCCATATCATCTGCTAAAATGCAGCCATTGATATCAGGTTCTTTTGACAAGCCAGCAACACACTCAAACATAAACTGAACACCTTCTCTGCATTCAAAAAAGTAAAAAGAGTGTGAAAATGTAGGCATGAATAACTCTTGCTGGGGCATCCACATCTTCCAGAGTTTCAAGCATGGGCACTCAAAAGCTAACCTTTGATGGGGCCTTAAAAAATGAACAAGTAGTGGATCAACCACAATCGATGGGGAATTCTCCCCCTGCACGTCCAAGTCATCTGGTTGCCAAAGCACCAAAGGCTCGATGCCAGGTGGCAGAGGCGGAATTTCCTCCACAACATCCTTCTTTGGGAAATTCGGCGCGTTCAAGCAGTTGGTTATTGCAAGTAGAGCTGGCCTTGAAGAGCCCCATGGCACAAACCTCTTCCGAATACATAGCCTGCGACCAAGCTCCCCATTCTGATCACTATACCCATTTCTGCAAGGAGGCTTGAACGGTCTTCTTGCCACTGCAGCCCCTTCTGCTACTGATAAAACCCTAGGGAGCAAAGGTTGCCTTCTCACAACCAGGTTACCTCTAAAAACCAAACAGCATCCACCACGAAAAGAAAATGGATATTAGGATCAAAATTAGCTAATATAATCCATTCTTGGGCACAAAATCAAACGCATCCGGGGTAGAATATATCATTGGGTAAAACTACAAATAACTATCAGATTTTATGAGAAAATGACCATTGATCAAATCAAAACGAAAATCAAGACAAGCAAGCAAGAAAGTACCCCAACCAGAGTTAAGAACAAGAGAAGGAAATTAAACACGAAAATTAAACGAACGGTAACTTGGACAACGAAGTCGCAAAATCAGTATTTTACACGAAAATGTCAGGAGAATTGATCCAACGATCTCCGAACCAAAACATTAAACCCAGAAGACGAACAAGAACGACAATAAAGGCAGCCGAGAACCTTAAGAGAGCGTCGACATTTTGCTTCTTGCGGTCGGCATCAGATGACGACGAAAAGCCACCAGACGCTGCTCGACCGCCATCCTCGTTGTCGTCGTCGTCCGGCCGGAATTCTTCATCTCGGCCATCATCTTTGTATTCCTCTTCCTCGCTTCCGCTTTGCCGGAACTCTTCCTCATCATCGTCGTCGTAGAAGCAGCCCCTGCCGTCGGAATGGGCCGGAGATTGGCCATCGTCATCCTCTCGCACCTCCATGGCCGTCTCGCGCGCGATTCCTCTTTTCCCGCCCCGCGCTTTCGTTGAGGCGTTTAAAAATCTCGGTTAGACAGTATCAAACAAAAAATGGATTAATACGAATTTAGGAAAAAAACACACGAAAAAAAGGGAATTAAAGAGCGAGGGAAAAAATTCAGTATTGCAAAATGGGACTGATCATTGCATTATCAGTTAATAGCTAAGGTTGGCTTGAATTAAGCCTGGGTGTAGGGCCGTTGGCCGTCGCTGGGCCGGGTTCGGGTCGAGAAATTGTGTTATCGGGCTCAAGTTGAGTGAGCCCGGCTCGGCCTGACATCTTAACGGGCTGAGCCCGATTAAAAAAACGGGCCGAGTTGGGCCTCGAACATGGTGGACCAGGCCTGGTACCCAGCTCGGCCCGTCAATAATTGGGCCGGGCCTGGCCCAGGCTTTGGGCCCGACGGCCGATCTGGGCCAGGTCTTATCGGGCTGGCCCGGCCCAATGCCCACCCTACTGTTGATAGCCTCATATCTTATTTTGAAGTTACATAAAAAAAAAAAAAAAGTATATTTTGAAAGACACACTACATGCTAAAATTTAAGGTTAAGCACCGGCTTGAGCCGCGAGCCGCCATCGTGTATCTTGTACTCGGCCCGTCCTAGGCCCCGACTCGAACCGGCCTTATTTAGTCGGCTTGAATGGGCCCAATAAGCTCGATTTGGGCCTAATATATATATTATAATTAATTATATTTATATATTAATTTTTATATTAAAAATATATGTTTTTAAATTATATGTCATGTCACACCACCTAAGATACATAGTTTCGTATCAACATTGACAATGACGTGTCTCTCAACTTACATTATCAACTAACACCACTTAAGATATATAAAAATCAAACTAGAGACTCCTACACAACCACCTAAGCTATACATATCAACAAAACCTGCTAAATTTTGTGTTCGAATTGTTTGAAAAAAAAAAAACTTGTCTCTACACCAGTTAGGGCCGGCCGAGCAGCCCGTTGCATCATGATGCCCATAGGAGCATGCTTCCTACCAATAACTCGATAGATATTTAGCTAATATGGCACGATATGCTAATATTGGTTCAGCAAAATCGGCGGCTTAGAGCCTCCTCAGATTTAAAAAACTTTAAAATTTTATATATAAATTTTTTTAAAAATAGTTTAATATATATATAAAATTTTAAAAAATTATATTTTGAAACTATAATTTGGCTCCTATGACAAAAAAAATTCCCCCTAATAAATGTACATCACTCCATGCACACACACAATGGTGCACAGGCAGATGGTTATGACCATATATTGTCACTAAAGCACTCGTCTCACACGCACACACTGACCTCCCATCTGCTAGATGGTTGACATCATTGAACAAAAAGAACACATAGAACTATTGAATCAAATTATTTTGCTTCATGCTTCCGCTGCATATTTGGGAGCGTGGTCTTCCCAACGTTTACTAATGAGATACTAAGGTGGTGTTTAATGAAGCCATAATTATAGAGTTCTACGATTAAAATGAAGGAATAAAATTCCAAACCCTCAAATACAAACGAGGAACTAGAACTGAAACTTTTTTTCCAATACCAATTTGAGGTAAAATTTGTTTCTATAATGAATCAAATCAAATACCCGCTAAAAGAGTGCTTGAATACAAGCCAAAAAAGCCAAAGATTGAAAAAAGAGTGTGACCATAGACTGCAATTTGAAGTTAGGACCTTTTGAGCCAAAATTAAACCGACTAATGCGGTCCTGGCACACAGGTTTCGCTAGAAGGAGGGCTTGAACCTCCGACCTTGTGGTTAACAGCCACACGCTCTAACCAACTGAGCTATTCCAGCTTATTACTTTTCTGTCGTAATAAATTGTATTTACTCAATGAACTTGAACTTTTAATCTTCATTCAACACGTTAAAAGGGAAGCATCGTTCGAGATTAAGCTGATCAAGCTTGATGAAATATGCCATTTGTATAAAGGGCCAAAAATGATTCAATGACGCACAACCATTTGAACAAGGGCAACTCTCGATCAAAATGGACAATAATATCTTCCATGTTTATGCACTCTCATGTTTTGATCCCTATAACGTGATTGTGGGGGGTAGTTTTGTCTTTTTTTTCCTTTTCTTTTTAATGATAAGTAAAGGGTGATCTCAATGTATCAAGGGTCAGCAGGGCCTTCAAATTTCTTAAAATAAAAAAATTAGTTGTTGAAATTTTTAAAAATTTATATTTGACACCTATAAAATTTTGCAGAAACTTGGTTCGCCGTTTTTAAGAATGTTCAAAAGTATAATTAGGTCATTCCCAAGTAAATGTGGGATGGATCGGGTATTCGATGGGTAGTTGGGTATCTAATCCATTATGCTTTGGAATTGAGCTGATTATTTGACACCTGGGCCGACTCATTAAAAATTTTTGCCAGTCGGGTTGGCCCAAGTCGGGAATGGGGCCCGACTAGCCTGAATAAATAAATGAATAAATAAAATAAATAAATAAATAAATAAATAAATATATATATATATATATATATATATATATATATATATATATATATATATATATATATATATATATATATATATATATATATATATATATATATATATATATATATATATATATATATGACACTAGCAATCGGCTCAAATAAAAACTTTTGGTGCATCCACTCTTTTAAAAACCCTTCATGTGTCACCAATGACACTCTTAAAACTCTTCATGTGTCACCATTGACCCTCTTAAAAACTCTTACATTGCTAAGGGTTTTTGAGATATTAAAATATAAAGTATCAAGAGTTTCAAATGTAAGTGGACATCAAAAAAGGTACCTAATCAAAATAAAATCAACGGTCAAGCTCAGCCCAATGCCCAGCCTTACTCGGAGTAAGCTCTGCCACTCGACATGGCTATGTTCATGAACATACAACATACCGCCAAAAGCCTGAGGACGCCCTGGCTGGACAAAAGTTTATCCACAAATATATGAAATTAAGTTATCAACTGTCACTCTAATAAACCGACGAGAACAGAATTGACTTAGCACGTTCAGCTTACTCAAAATAAGCTGTGTCAATTTTTTGTTTGTGCATCAATAAAATACGACCCAGTTAGCACGTTCAGTTTGCTTCTGATTTGCTTGATATTTTAATCATTTTTCTTAGGCCAAATATATTTTGAACACCTACCATTTTTTTGTATTTGGATAGCATATTGATTGATCTCTATCTCGAGGACTTAGAACAAGCTACGCATGTATTACAGAACAGATGGGACTTCCATAATCTGTTTGATCAAAAACAAGTTTTGTATCACATCATTCCTATTCTGAAGATTAAAAAATAAATAAAGACTAAAATGTTTACTAGTTCACAATGCATCCAAACTTGATAGTTTAAAAATAGGCATCTTCTTTAGGAATTTGGTGGGCAACAACAAGACATGTAGCAACCTTTCCTGCTAATCTGATTTTCTGAATGTAGGTTGGCATGTAAGGTCTGAAAGTTTTATTGCCAAGAAGTTTCATAGAAAATATAATCGAGTAAACATTATCGCTGAGCTCAAGAGGTGGTTCGGGTGTAGATCTCTCCCTTTTACCTCAATTCTGAATTGCAGGAGTTTCTTCTGTGTTTCATGCTGATCTGCAATTTATTTTGTAATCTAGTGGTTTTTTTGCCTGAGGCATTCTAATAAATCTTGGAGGGATCCTCCAGCAGGTTTGATGTGGAACATGCTATGCTGTTTTCTGGCAACCATACAACCTCAACTTGTGATTAATTAGATGTATTCTTAGAGGCCGTTTGGTAACAATATCACATTGTTACTGTCTCATATGAAACTGCTCTAAAAATTGGAGCAGATTCATGCAATACTTGTAACAATGTTTATGAATCTGCCTCATTTTTTTTTTGAAACAAGTTCATGAGACAATAATAGAATATTAATGCTACCAAACAACCTCTTCTCTTTTGTGCTTCAAAGAAATCTCTCTTGATCAGTCAACGATACTCATCGCCTCCTCCAGTAATGATCGCCAGAATTTACTTCTCCGCAATGGCCCTTGCCATCTTGTCAGTGTTGTTTGACTCATAGAACAATTGGCCGGATGAAAGTTCATGGACGCCAAATGATCCCTCGGATGTTTACGTTGACATTCTGATGGAATATGGCATCTGTTTGAAGAGCGTTCCAGAGCTCGACTGGTTTCGCTTTAGCGCTCCGAGTAGTTCACGTCACCTTGAATGTCGACGCTCTCCCATACCATAAGCTCAACCCTGCAGATTGTAAAAACATGAGTAGAAAAATGGCAATAACTTAATAATTTGTTGCCCAGATTTAAGTATTATGTTATATTTTGTAAAGCCCAACAGTAGATTTGCTGCTGTAATTATACATGTGAAAAGGTGAACACGGAAAGAATAATATGCAAGTTTCCAGGGTCCAAAAGTCGTTCCTACTTCTGAATTTTTCTGTTTTTCGCAGAGATTTCTGATAAGGATGGTCGTAAAAAGCGTCTTCGAGAAGCATTCTCCTGCAACATATCTTCCTCAATTTCCTTCTTCTCGATAGTTTGAGCTTGTTGCTTTTCGTAAATGAGAACCACCTACCTCTATCTTCTCACTTCTTTTAGAAGGAAATGAAGATTTGAGCCCTTAAATCTAAGTTGTCTTTCATCAAGATATCTCGTTAGTCACACGCATCCTTGTTATCATATCTGTATATATTCTTTTCTGAATAATTATGTAAACAAGTTTTACAAGCCAAAAAGTTCGATTCAATTAATTTTAATTTTTATATAAATTCTTGATATTATGAATGCAGGAAATCACATCTTAGATTATTAAACATGAAAAAAAAAAAATCAAACATAAACTAATCTCAAAACCAAACTGGTTGACTGGATAAAAATAAAAATAGAGAGCTGAAAATAAAAATAAACATAAAATAGAGAGCTGAAAATAAAATGTTTACACGCATAATAGAAAGAGGGAGATTTTTTTTCACATGTTTTCTGGTCTGAGTACTGACCGCATGAATGTCATGTGAACAATTCGTTCTCATAGGGATTTATTGTTCGAAGATCCGCTTACGATACATACGCATGTAATCATTTTGGAGATTTTCTAAATTGAAGCTTCATAATTTTCTATATTTTATCATCTTAGAAGACCACAATTCCCTAGGAAAACAATGCAAGAATTCATTCCAAAGAGTGAAAGACCATCTCTCTCTTTCTCTCTCTCTCTCTCTCTCTATATATATATATATATATATATATATATATATATATATATATATATATATATATGATGTTCATCAGGAAAACATGACATCCAAAATTACGTCCAAGATAGAGAACTAGTGGTGAACATCCGTAGAAAATTCATTACATTCACAACAAGATGGCTGTTCAGACTACTTGCCTGTTTTGTCGCTGGCTTTTATAAATTGAACCACACGAATGGATGAACATTGTCCACATATTAGTAAACCATGAAATTAAACAGATAATTAAATGGTAGAAAAATTTTGAAAAACAAGAAAAATTGAAACACACCCATGAGCATTTTTGTTCACTTTACACGATTAATTATGTCAACATAACTTAGTTTTTCTATTAATCTTTTATATGATACAAGTTTTTCGTTGACGTAAATAAGTTCAAGAGAAACCAAAATTGTATTAATAAAGGTAAGAATGGGAGCATGCACTATACTTCAACTCCTGCATCACTTCTCCCCTATGTATAAAACAAGAGAAAACAAACGACACCCTTCAGAGCAAAGGCAAACTAATGTTTCCTCTCATGTTTATAAGTATTAAGCAAAATTCACCAAATTTATTGCAAACAACTTTTAATGGGCGTGTCAAAGAATTGTTTGTGATGACATTTCACCTTCGACGGTAAATATTAATTTGCATATAACACGAATTCGCCTTCATAGGCTAGGGATTTTGGATGGAAATTATTTGAAAAGCCAGTTGGTAGTTGAAAGTTTTGAATTGTATAATTGTGTCCAAAACCGCGGCGCTACTCAAAGGTCACTTTCAAGTAGGAAAACCCAAAAGAACAGGAATGAGCCATATGGAATATGCTTTCGTGGGATTGAGGTTCCGTGGTTCTCCTCTTTCAAAGCCTTTGTTGATGTCAAAGTGGGTCCTTTGGGGGTCACCTCAGAATGCAGTTGTGTCCACAAACAATGTCCGCACTGGGTCGAACGAGTTGCCGCAATGAAATGTGGGCCTTTGATGAGGCAGAGCCAAAACTTTTTCATGAGGAGGGTCGAATTAAAGTTTCTAAATTTTAATAAAAGTCAAAATATCATCTTTCAAAATTTTTATATAGGTCAAGTGAAATTTTCTAAAATTTACATTTTTTTTTTTGAGTGAGGGCCAAGGCCCCTACGGCCCCGTTGGCTCCGCCCCTGATGAGAACTATGTTAATTGAGTGGTTCATTACTTGATATGATAATAGATGGCTCCTAAATTGAGCCAGGGGGGTGTTCAACAAGTGGTACTAACTTGTGCTTGACTTGATGCAGCAAGCTCGAACTTAGAAGGTTTGGCTTGCCTAAACTCGTGGCAAACATATATTTAAAAAATGTTTCACATTAAGATTAAAAAATATAAGTTGTTTTAAGCAATGGGCGATGACTAGCAACATGCAGGCTCACAGTTCAAGCCCCCTTATCCCCGTCTCATGAAAAAAATAAACACCTTTAATAAATGGCATGACTAAGCTCAAGCTAAATCTTGGCTCGAACTTAGTCGAACCGAGTTTGAGCTTACTTCATCTCAAGCAGAGTCAAGCTCAACCTGTGGGTTTTGAGACTCGAGCTAGCCCCGCTCGACTCAAACATGGCTCATGAACATCCCTAGGTGCAGTGCGAGAAGCTTGTCATCTTCAGTGATATCGGGTTTGAATTTTCAACATGATCACTTCCAATATTCATGAAATGAAGCGAATATGATATGAAAAACGTAAATAGGGATGTGGTGCAATAATCTTTTCTTCTCGCTCTCACTCTCACGTGCACACGCTCTCACACACACGTATACAAATTACAAACCACTTAAGTTTATCTTAAAATATTTTAGTCCAAACAATGTATCTATATATCTATATATGCTAACATGTTATAATTACTAACTTAGCACAAATTCATGGAAACACCGATTTTTCTATTATCAAAATTTTAGTATTTTGTTACTTTTTGATATTACAACAACACATATAAAATAAAAATAATTAACTTACTATATGTTGCATTTCAAAAAACTTTTAAAGAAGACGTGGTTGCGGACGTAGCAGATGATTTAAAATGCGTGGCCACAGTAGGCAAAAAAGTTTGGAAGGCTCACCTTTTCAAACTCTATGATTTGAAGCAACCCCATATTCATGTTTATCGGTTCAACCACATGCACGAGATACGCAAATTTCCACGAGAATTTCCCTCCCCATGTTTGATCTTGCCAATATCCGCACGATGCCATGCAATTTTGCTGCCTAATTGATCTATATGATTTGAGGTGGATTGATTTATTTTCCATTTTATATAGACATTAATCATGGAACTGTTTACTAGTTATTGTAAAATAGTTAATTTCGAATTAATTTTGCTAAGTTCAGATATAAATCTTGAATAAGTTATTGTTTAGTTACAAGTCTAGTTCAGTGTTAATCTGTTCTCAAAATCAATTAGCCAAATCCAGGCTTGGGTCGCGTGGTATGTATACAAATCTGAGCCGGCAAATACTCCAAAAAAGCAAAGTTCCTCATCTTTTTCATCTTCTCTCAGGGTCCAAGGCAACTTGGGTAGGGAGCAAGACATCTATTAACTAAATATTGGACATCCTTCGACAGCGCTCATGAAAATCAATCTGACGACCAACCATTTACTACTCTCAGTCCAGCTATGCTATGCCCCTCAAGAACATTGACATCCTAATTCCAAATTAATGAAGTTTTTTCTTGTAAGAAAACGATGGTTTTGCTGACAAGTTAACTCTATTAAACCAAACCAACACACAAGTAATTCCAAAGGGGAGAAAGCAACAGCATCCTTGGGTCCCTATTGCGGGCTACCTCTGATGTCCTCCATCATCCCCTTCACTTTCACTCATGGAACTCAGTCATGTCTTTCTTTTTAAAACTTATGACGTCAAACCTTTCTTGGAATGCGACCCTTCCTTCTCATCTCATAACCCCAATTCTAACCCCATATTGGGTCTTAATCAGGGACACAACCAATTTTTTTTTTTTTTGATGGAGTACTAAATATATAGTTAACAAATTTTCAACAACCCGTCTTTAAATTAACATTTCAAAGAATGGGCTCCACGGGGCACACAGCCCACAGAGACCACACCTCCCTCTGCCCCTGGTCCTAACAACCTTTATTGCTTTCGTGCGGCCCTTCTTCTTGTTCGGACCTACCAACTTGCCATTTCCAGGCTGACCGTGCACCAAGCTGGCCGCGGCGGCACCAACTTCAAACCTACCACCTATTTGTTATGTTGTCTCTGTTATTAGTACTTGGAAGGGGGATTGCTAGTCTTGTGAGTAGATGGACAACATGCAGAAGATAGGGTCACTCAGAGCGTTTGAAAAGTCTACTAATACTTCATCTTCATTTTCCTTATTAACAGTTTTCAGTGATAAATTTTTAGTTTTTAGCCATCCAATGGCACTCGAAATCACTCATTTTCGTTATTAACAGTTTTTAGTGATAAATTTTTAGTTTTTAACCATCCAATAGCACTCGAAATCACCAGTGTTACTCCCATTATGAATCTCCTTGACTTTTCAAATGGATAGTTGAGGAAAAATCAAGTAAAATAACTGTTAATAACTGTAGATGAGTAAAATATATGGTCTATTTTTTCTTATTGGTTTTGATCTCTCAACCGTCCATCTTGAGCAGATCAATGATCGAGATGATTTCTATGTTGGTAGGTCAAATCATGCTGCAATTTACTTTTTGTAGGTGAGGAAGAGGATTACAGCAATTTAGTTTCACATTTTCAAAAGTCAATTCAATCTTGGAAACAACAACGTATAGAACTATCGTCTATCTTTTGAAAATGCGACATTTTGAAATAGTCGTTAATGATTTGTACTTCTTTTTATTCTCCACATTGTTATGATATTTTTGAGAGCCATTTTGGTGTCATAACATTTAAATTGTGACAAGATGGTTTACACATTCCACCATCGTAGGTGAAAATGACATAACAAAATAAAAATTTTCAACATTCTTTGAGTTGCGCTAGCAGAAATTCTCACCATCGTTCACTAACTCTAGTCATTGTGTAAAATGAAAATAAATCGCGGTTTTTTTCTTGTGGATGGTAAATAAATATTTTTTCAGGATAACATAAAAAACATGAGTCGGAAATGCCATATTTCTTAAGTTGATAAATATAAATAGTATGTTTGTGAAAAAGAAGTCTGATACAAGGAATTCCAATTGCATGAAATCCAAATCCAATGTTGGGAACAGTGTTAAGAAGTGAGAAAGGAAGCAAATTTCCTTTTTTTTAAATTTGTAACTGCTGTTCCAATGAATCTATATATATATCTTTATAAATCTTCCCTTTTGAGGAGACACCTTTTTAATCCTTGGGTGCAAGTGCACTTTGGAATGTCACCCTTTTTGCTTTCCTTTCCCAATACAAAAGAAGAAAAGTAGCATGCATATTTTAGAGTGCCATCAATGCCATCAAATCCCACCAGCCCAGCGTATATAAAACAATTAAATTAAACAAAGTAAAATATTCAAAAGCACATGTTGCAAGCACCAATTATTAAGCAATGTTGAAAATATTTTATATTTTTTCACTTGTCAGGTTGATTCAACATGCATTGTGAATAAATGGTATTAAAATGCCAACATTACGATGCCAGACATCTAATACCAGATAGTTTTCAGTTGAAACAAAAGTTTCCTGTTCCACTTACCACATGATGATCTATAACTTTTGTTTCATTTGTTTATGTGGAACTTTAATGACCATGTCTTTGTGTGTGGCTTGCTTTCTCTTGAAAGTTCTATCTCTGTAGGTGCAGTGGCGAAGCCAAAATATTTTGGCTACAGGGCACTGTTGTAGAAATTCTCATTTTTGATGGGGTACAACATATATAAATAAATAAATAATTATGAAACATCTATGTAAGAATATGTAAAAAATAAATAAAAATTTTGTTGCTGACATAAGCAATTAAACATATGAATTGCAGCCTATATGAAGCTCCTCTACTGTTTAGGTGGAACTCTAATGCTGGACAAAAATAAGAAATCTGAGCAAAAAAACCCTTGATCGAAGTTTCATGTTTATTTTGCTATGAAACTTATTTGGATTTTCAAGTCTCAATTCCACTTCGATAGTAAAATGCCATGTATTCAAATATGTCCTAAGAAATTATGGAAAGCATATCTGAAGTTGGAAAAAGTCACATTGGTGTCAACAACGAAGGTAAAAATACAATTTTTTTGTTTTAAACAAATATTGTTTGCTATTCTTTAAAGAATGACCTCACTTAATTTTGAAGAAATCTGTCTTACAAAGGCTTGAAGAGGAAAGCTCAAGCTGCAATTTTTTTAAAGATTACTTCTACCACTAAATTATGTCCTGTCATTTTTTGTTTGCTAAAAATATATATACTTTTAGCCATTATTTGACATTTTTTTATGTGAACATTAGATAGTTTCTTGAAGATTATAAACAAAAGGAAGGCCTGTAAATGCAAGTTCGCTTATATTCAATTAGTCTTTTCGTTGTTTCAATTCTTTGAAACAATCCTAAATCCAATCACTATTTCCCTCTCAAGCACTCACACATTTTTATTGATCTCAACTGTCTTTTCCAAATGCAAATTAAAAAGAAACTCAAAACCCAACCATCTTGATGACAGCTAGCAATAAGACTCCTTTATGTTTATACTTTATAGAAGATAGTTCGACTTATGAGAAAAGTTTTCTACTACAAAAAACTATACAATTTTTTTTTTCAAAAAAAAAAGGTCTCACCTTTTCAAGTTACTAGGCAAGATAAACCAACTTTTCAAGTTACTGAGAAAAAAAAATCACCATTTTTTCTACAAGCAACTCTTAGTGGAGTGGTCATTTCTGCCATCAACATCTGGTTCAAAGGCAGGGGCGGAGTCAAGAAGGGGCCCTAGCCCCCCCTTAATTTTTTTTTTAAATTTACATTTTGAATTTTAGAAAATTACATTTGTCCTATATAAAATTTTTGAAAAATGATATTTCAGCCGGTGTCAAAATTTAGAAACTTTAATTATGTGAATTTTTTTTGGCTACGCCCCTGTCTAGAGGACTTCAATTGGATCGTGCATCTATTTGGGTTGGGGGAGGTGGGTGGAGAGGAGCTTTTCACATCTGTCTCTTTCTTATGCGCGCATATAACCTGCTTCGCTTAGACGGAAATAATGAACACGTATGTTTAGTTAATAGGTTAAATTTTTAAATCGTATGATTAAGCTGAGTGGACTGGAAAGTTGGGCAATGTCACGATCATCAAATGGGAAAACCCCAAAAGAAGTGACGACCCGTGAGGAGCCATACACTTTGCAATGGAATATGCTTTTGTGGGATTGAGGTTCGATGATTCTCTTCCTCCTCTTCTCAATTATCTGAAGTTTGAGAGAGCCCCACGAGTGGGTCCCCGCCTGGCGCGCTCCATCTCACAATTGTGACCGCAAACAATGTGAGCACTTCACTCGACATGTCGCCGCAGCAAGGCGGGGCCCCACAATTAGGACCATGTTGCTTTGCATGGTGCACATGGCAGTGAAAGAAGGATATTTTGGTAATTGATTAAAAAAAATATTGTTATATATATATATTATTTTTTATTTTTATTTTTGTCTTTATAATTTTTTTTTTGAAATATAAATTAAAGGTATTTTTATTCATTAACCATACCAACGGACAAAAAAAAAATAATGCACCTATATGACGCATATGACCAGGTTGGCCTGGTAGTGGGGCCCTTAAATCTAATGCAAAGTCTATCCGACGTGGTGAGGATTGATTTTGGCTTCGAGGGGAAGTTTGCTTTGTCCTGTATTTGTAGAGTTTTTCTGTTTTGTCCTTGTATAGGGCTTGTTTTGCCTTGGGCCTTCGGATTGGATTGGACCTGCCAGAGTTTTTTATTATTTTTAAGTGGTGCTCGCTTTGAATATCATTTGGCCGTCTCGAAATGAGTATGACCTAATACAACACTACAAACATTTGAAACGTAAAGAAAGGTATCGATCCTCCAGAAGGTTTGGTGCAATGGATGAAATTGATCCTAGTAGACGGACAGTCTTTATTTCGAAGTGAACTCTCGGGATGTCAACTTCTTGTATTGTGAAGGAGGAGGCTTTGATATGCAAATTGAAGTATAGCGAGAACATCACTTCCAAAAATAAAAAACAAGCATGATACCCTAGTGATGACGGCAAAGGATGCAGACTTCTGCTTTCTTGTTGCACGGCAGAATAAAAATTTTCATTATGTTCATGCAACAAATAAATTATATGATGCAACTCTCTCTCTCTCTCTCTCTCTGTTTCATGCACACACACATGCTCGAAGGACTTAGTATAGCTGGTTGGAACGACAGGTAGAAAGCATGCCATCAGCTTGTGGGATCATTAAGTTATGGGGGCAAGTTGACTCTCCTCTCCCTCTCTCATTATGTATATATCTCTCTTGCACACACATACATATGTATGCCACTAAAGTTTATCTTAAAATATTTTAGAGAAAATAATAGACATGCTAACATTTTTATGATTATTAGTTTGGCATAAACATATTCTAATTTAAGTTATTTTCATCAAAATAACTGACTCTTCTATTATCCAAAATTTTAGTGTTTATTATTTTTTGGATATTCAAATAATACATATAGAATAAAATATAATTAACTTATTATATGTTTAAATATTAAATAACGACTTCTAAGGAAAACGTGGTTGTGGGCCTTGTAGATGACTTAAAATGGGTGGGTATATACTCCGATTCTAAGATTCGAGGCAATATCATAATATGCATGTTAATTGTGGATTTAACTATATATAATATACATGTCTACATGAATTTCCCCCTTCCTGTAGATGCCATGTAATTTTGCTGCCTAATTGTCTATAAGATTCGGGGTGCATGATCATATTTTATATAGACATTTAATTGTGAACCTAGTTTACTAAATATTGTAAAATAGTTTTAGACTGATTTATTAAGTGCAGTTGCAAAAAACTCAAATAATTAAGCTTCTGTTTAGTTGCAAGTCATGTTTAGTGTCAAATTCTCCTTAAAAATCAATTAATAGACTTAGATTTGAGTCGCACAGTATATAAACAAATCCGATCTATTGACATCCCAAGCTTATGAAAGGTTTTCCTTATAAGAAACAGAATGTTTTGGTGACAAGTTAACTCCATCGAACTAAACCAGCAGGCAAGTAACTCTAGAGAGGAGAAAGCAACAGCCTGCTCAGGTCGCCATCGCCAGCTACACATCAATTTTTGAGCTCCGCTGTTGTCCGCTTTCATTATGATGCCTTTCAATTTCGGCCATTAATTCAGTCATGCCTTTCTTCTTACAATAAGATGTCTTCAAATTAAATATGTCAATATATCCAATTTGAATAGGATATCCAATTGAACCATTCAAAATAAATCACATATGGAATTGAATCAGATTTTGATTTAAGAAATGACATATGATCAGATTCACATGCACATACATATCAAATAGTGGATTCAAATCCTATTTAGTTTCAAATAAAGATGCTTTATCAACCAGATGGACTTGGCTTAAAATTCAGTTTTGAATGTGAAATCAAATATTGGGTTGGGATCATATTCAGATTTGTGAATGAATTTTCTTTATTTGCATTCAAATCCAAATATTTGAACATCTGAAAAAGTAGGCACAGTTAAGAGGATATCCAATTTTGAATCTGATCTATCGACTTTCCTACTTCAAACTAGGAGGAAAGATAAGTGGGCTCTAAGTGGAGGATATATAAAACCTTATTTCTAGTGATTGCACCTAGACCCAATTACATGGGTCAGTTTCACGAGATCTAGGTCACTGTTTCAAGGTTAATTTTTTAATTTGTTAACAATATATTTAAATATATATATATATATATATATATATATATTTTGTTCTTCCCCTTACATTTTAACCTTTTCTCTTTATAACAATTCCCGTGGGTCCTAACAACCTTTAGGTTGCTTCCATCTGGCCCTTCTTGATCGGACCTACCAAGTTGACGCATCCAGCCTGACTACAGTGCAGCAAGGCCGCGTGGGGCACCAACTTCAAAGCTATTGCTGATTTATGGTTGTGGTTATTGTTGTTTTGAGGGGCCGAGATATAGTCTTGTAAGAAGATATGACAACTATAAACGCCATCCATAAGATATGAGTCACACAATGGTCAACCCAACCCAACACCGCCTTAAGTTTTGGTTATATATATATATATATATATATATATATATATATATATATATATATATATATATATTTGTAGGCACTCAACCATCTAATTTGATTTAATATGATGAATAGTTAAGAGAGAAAAAAGAAGAAAAAAGTAATGGGTATTTTTGTCATATAGTATTAGTTTACACTTTTTTTCTTTTGATTAGATGACAATGTGACTCTGGATAGTTAAAGTCACCGTTCACCTTATATACATATATATATATAATGGTGATTTTGGTTTTGTAGTCACTCAACCATCTAATTTGATCTAATATGATGAACAATTAAGAGAAAAAAAGAAAGAAAAAAGTGATGGTATAATAAGAATTTACACTTTTTGTCTCAACTATCTATTTGCTTTAGACAGATGATTTTGATTAAATGACACTGTGACTCTGGATAGTTAAAGTCACGGTTGACCTTTTATATATATATATATATATATATATATATATATATATATATATATATATATATATATATATATATACTGAAATCTTCCAATCATTTTGAGTTTCATACAATGAAGGCCATTTCATGCATTGCATGATTAATCACACTGCCCCATGCATGAGACACCAGAGGATTTTTTCCATCACTAAAGTTATTCTAATCCTTGGCGTCATCGATGACATTTGCATCCTCATAAGCTAAGCCTTTTGCATCTGTATCGTTCCAACTTTATCGAATGTCTCCAAAGACATTTTATTTTTGCATCTGATCCAAAGCGGGAAGCACATGCATATAGACAAAATACAGCAAACAGCTTTTAAAACCTAATGTTTCATATCCAATTTTCTGCGAATGTCAATAAGATTTCGCTTCTAGTGGTCCTTCAGATATCCTTTCTCCCTTACCATCAATTAAATGCTGCCAATGTTAAGGTACAAAATGTATGACTAATAATTTAATAAAATCAGATCTTCCTGCTTAGTTTCTAACATTTTATTTTCAGTAGATAATAAGTTTGGTTTAACTCTTGAACCAGGAAATAAAAAACTTTGATTTAATTGTTCCGCATTAAATGGGTCAGACAGAGCAGCCAACTCTATCTCTCTCTCTCTCTTTATATTAAAGGCCAAAGAAAGGCCAACACTCAATACAAAGTGAAAAAAGGGAGAATCGTGTTGGTCGCTAGAAGCCACGTGCTGTGTGTGTCCTGGTGCTGCAAAAGTTCGAAAACTATGTGCGTTTACGATTAATTATTTGATTATATTTATTGATAGTTTACAATAAATTATCTTGTTTATACAAATTGGTAGCTTTTAACAACATAAAATGCGGAACAATTAAATCAAACATTTAGGTAGTGTTTGGAAGACTCACTGAAAAAATGACTTTTGAAAAATCTTGCTTTTTGTAAAAATGATTTTGTTAATGAGTTTTGAAAAAGATCGTTTTTATTTTTGGGCCGGCCTTTTTGGGCATGCATCCAAACACGCCCTTAATTTAATTACAACAAATAAATAAGTTTTTAGATGTGCCAGATTTCCCCAACCTAGGTAAGTTGAAGCCATAATGTTTTGTTTTCGTGAATCCTCAATGCCTGGAGTAGGGCTCTGCAACAAATCGAGCTAACTCAAACTCAAATCCAACTCGCTCGGTTGAGTTCGAGCTTATAAACAAGTCAAGTTCAAGTTACATGAACTCGATTAGATTAAACTCGAGTAAGCTTGTTTAATTTGGATTTATGTTTCTCTTTTTATGATTTCTAAACTTAAAACAAAAGAAAGGGTTCATATCAAATGGAGAGTTAATAAAGGAGTTTAAATGAGCTGAACTCGAGCTTAACAAAATATGAGTCGAGGGATCTCGACTTGGAACGTGTACAGCCCTGGCTAAGGTGATACATGAGAAGCCGTCATACAAATGAAACGAAGTCGGTGAATATCCCTTCTTCTTACCTAACATAACGGCAACAGAAGCCTTTTTTATCTGAAATAAATGATAAATACAGAAGGTAAAGGTCACGTATAAAAAAAGGATCAAATGTGAGAAACATTAGAATAAAAACCATTAAAGGAGGAAGAAGACAGAGGAGAGGCGACAAAGCAGGGGAGGGAATTTTACTGGTTCAGGGATTGAACTTTCCAAGTGACAACCTAACAGCAGCCATCTCACCCTTACCTCAGTCCAACTCAAGCCCCTCTCGTCATCACTCGATTAAAAAGCTTCAAAACCAAACACGCAATCATCAAACGGTCTTCTTCGTCTCCTTCCCTCCCTCCCTCTCTCTCTCTCTCACAGCAATAAACACCAAGCACATTCCTTGCATCCATTGGAATATCCCTCTCTCTCTTTCGATTCTTTGTCCTCCTAAATCCATCTCTTTCGTATGAATAATTGAATCCCCAAGTGGATTTTGGAACTACAGTTTCTCCTTTTCCTATGTAGAGCGGTTTATTTTTAGTAAACTTCATTCGATGGGCATCTGCAAATAAGCTTTCATGTGCATTATCCCTTCTCAAAATCCATCTTTTGCGAAGTTGGTGCCAGCGAATCGAGCGATTCAATCCGGAGGAACCCAATTCGCTGCTGCCACCAAATTGGGTTCCTCTCGGGATTGAAGGGGAGATCGGATTTTGGTGACGGAAATTCGCGTTTTTTTATTCTGCAGTCGGGAAGATGAACGCAGTGGAACGATTAGGGAGCTACATAACGAGGGGAGTCTACACTGTTGCCGGGCCATTCCATCCGTTTGGTGGCGCCGTTGACATCATCGTGGTGGAGCAGCAGGACGGCACCTTCAAATCGACACCTTGGTACGTGAAGTTCGGCAAATTTCAGGGAGTGCTGAAGCGACGGGAGAAGCTTGTCACCGTTTCCGTCAATGGCGTGGAGGCTGAGTTTCACATGTTCCTGGACCACAAGGGCGAGGCTTATTTTCTCAAGGAAGTCGATCAAGATGACGACGATGGGGCTCAAAGTGCACCATCTTCCGGTGAAGACACGGAGGATGGGAAGCGGAGAAAGAAGGGTAGTTGTCAGTCGCAAGATTTGGACGGCCGCCAGAGATCGGAGTTGGACGAAGATCCCATGAATCCGGCGAGGACGGTGATCAATGAGAACAACGGGAAGTTGCTGATGAGGACCAATTCGAGGCGATCTCGCATTCTCGGGCTTGTTTTTGGGAGAAGGTCGATGAAGGGGGAGAGGAGGGACAGCAGTGGCGTCGATAGGATCGACTCGTTGGAGAGAGCTGAGATTGCAGCTGATCTTCTCGAAGTCAAATGGTCGACCAATTTTTCTGATCGTACGAAGGAAGGTACTGCCACTAATTCTTCGTCGCTGTCTTCTACCTCTCCCTTGACTAATGGCGGGAATGATCCTGGTTTGGCTAAGGATAAACGAGTAGGCGAGAATTACGACGCTAGTGCCTTGATTTTGGAGAATTCTGCTTGGGTGAGTCCTTCTCTGCCGCAGGATGATTCAATTGTAGGAAAGAACTCTGAATTGGACTTACCAGGATCTGGAAATTCCTGTTCTTCACTGGAATGTAGCTCGGTTTTGTCTCTGCCTGCCGAAAAAGAAACACAAGGAAACGATTGTGTTGGCATTGATAAAGAGCTGGAAATGTCTCCACCAATTACAGAATCGGAGAGTTCAGACGAAAAAGAACCAAAAGAAAATGGTGGGAACGTCCTTTCGACGGATGGAGTTTCTGATGTGGCGAGGGAGGTGAATGGCGCCGCCCCCTCATCTTCTAATATTGCTCCAAGCAGGAATGTAGCAGAAGAGGAAAATTGTGATGTTGATTTTCTCGAGTTGGTGACTTCTGGTATGAAGGATCCTTCTTCCGTGCTAGAAGATAGTTCTGTTGGGGGAATGGATGATGGGATGGAGTTTTCAGTTCTCCAAAATTCATGTTTAACGTTGGAAGCTAGCTTCCCATTACCCAAAAGTGCTGGAAAAGAAGAACAAGAAAACGACTGTTCTGGCATCAGCGCGGAGGCGCAAATGTCTCTAATGGTTATAGTATCAGAACGTGTGAAATCAGGTGCGAAAGAATCAAACGAGGACCGTACGTGTGTCACTTCAATGGCAGAAAACTCTAAGAAGGAGAGTGAATCAGAAGATGATTCTCTTTCGTCATCTCCTCTGGAACCTGAGGTCGAGGATGCTAATACAAGGACTTGCAACGATGATGTTATTGAGCAGGAAGCAGCTCAGAAAGGCTGGACGGATGAGGTTCAGCTCAATGCTGAGTTGTTTGAGACAACTGAGCTGGTTAATGAACCCACTTTATCGCGCAACTTGGTTATACAGGTTGAAGAAAAAAGTGAAAATTATTTAAAAATGGAACAAGATGGAAAAGATCGTTGCTGCTCCCTTGATGAGCACCAAATTGTAACAGAGAAGAAGCACGAGTCTAGTGATTTCACCTTACAAAGTTATGGTTCAGATGAGATGATTGATGGTAATGAGACAGAAAACGTATTAGAATATGGTTCAACCCATACTGGAGATATGGAAGTCTTTCAATTCGATGATATTTCAGAAAACGAAAATCTTGCGACAAATGTGGTTGTTGACGTGGATACATTGGATAGAGCTTCTCCAATGGAGATGGGGAAGAATTCTGAAAGCCAAATGGAACATCTAGATGATGTCTGCTCCACTCCAGATCAATTTGACAATGCCGAAGTCACGGAAAATTTCTCAGATCATGGTGCCAATTTGGCATATCCCAGCTATCCACTATCATTGAAGGATAAAACCTCAACGGAAAGCATTTCGTCTGGTCAGGGCGGTCACGAGGCAGACAACAATGAGTTAGAAACAGATAATGATGTCACAGTGCTGACCTCTGTGGCCAGTTCCCTGAATTCTATTAATGTCAGTCTGGCTGCATCTTGTTCAGGCCACGTTGCAAGCTGTCAACTTTTGGAAGATAAGCTTCTTACTGATATTTCCAGCTTTCCGAATGACAAGGCCGATGTTCCAGCATGGCCCTCCCAAGATGCAGCAGTTGATGGAGAAATGATAACATGTGCTACCAATGGTACTCTGGAGAAGACAAGTGAGCTGGAGAGGATGCATCACGAATCATCCTTGTCTTCCGAGCTTATCTTTGAATCAACCACAGAAGATGACATACAGGAGTCGTCCTGTGATTGTTATCATATGACGCCTGTTGAAGCAATGGAGAGATCCAAGCCAATTAGCATCTTAAAACCTCTCAAGCATGAACGTGATGCTGGACCATTCTCAAAATCTTTACCCATTCTCAGATCTGGCATCTCTGACCTGGAAAGCTTTGGCATTCATACTCTAAGTCATTCACTGACTTCGAACTATGAACTCTTGAAGATGGGAATCTTAGTGAAGGATTTTGAAAGCCCTTCAGAGGATAGAGTTGCATCTAAAGTTGAAATGGAAACCGAGCAGAACAAGCCTGAGGGTGATACTTCCGTTTGTGAAACTCAAAGTGGATCAGAATCCCAAAGGCCTCCAGTTGACAATGTTGTTGGTAAGCTTGTGATGTTGCTTTTATATGAAATGCATTTTGAAAATAGATGGAAGTTCCTTTTGCTTCTCTAATTATTGTAAGTTGTAACAATTCGTGGTTGAGATTTGGTTAGGTCCCCATATTTTCTTCCCATACTTTCTTCTTTATTCATGCTTCGGGGAATCCTTGGTAGGTTCTTATGTATGCTAGTATGTGCTTCTCTGTTACCATGCAGAAATATCTCTTTGTAAGCACTTGCTGTCTGAAGGAATGGGGATCGAAGCTGCTTCGAAGGCATTTGATTCCGAGAAAGTTTCCTTTGAGAAGTTCAGTGCTTTGGGCCCATCAATTCTGAAAAATGATAGGCTTGTAGTTAGGATAAATGGTCAATACTTTCCATGGGATGCTGCGGCACCAATTGTTCTGGGCATGGTTTCATTTGGACATGAAAAAACATTGGAACCCAAGGGCATGATTGCTGTTGAACGAATTGAAAAGAAACTTGAAAAGTACCCCTCCTCTGCAATTGTTCCCTCAGGTGGAAGCTGGAGATTCTGGCCGTTTGGTTTTAACAAATCAAAATCACTTACAGCTACTCGGTCACTCCCAAGTGATTGCTTGGGTGACAGTGGTGAAAAATCTCTTGAGAAGCAGCTTAGTGCAGCTGGAAGGGAGGATATGAATACAAGATCTACTAAGAAGGTCCGAACAATTATTCCAACATCTCAACAGTTGGCATCACTGAACCTGAAAGAAGGGCAGAACATAGTAACTTTTACATTTTCTACTGCAATGCTTGGAAAGCAACAGGTTTCTTATCACTCAAAAATATATCTTCAACTAGCCTGATGTGTTTCTGCATCCTGTATGACTGAATACACTTTTTTATCGAGCAGGTTGATGCTAGAATTTATCTTTGGAAATGGAACACACGGATAGTCATCTCAGATGTTGATGGAACCATCACTAAGTAAGTTCCCTTTGCATTTTGCAATCATTTAGTGATGACAGCTTCTCCACATAATTCCTGGTTTAACGGTAGTACAAATGATAAATGAGCTGTGCTCGTTTCTTGCATCTTTGGGCTTGTAAAATTTCATTCATGATGGGCTTATTAAGAAAATGATATGAGCATGAGCTCATTCACATTCATAAAAAGTAAAGTATGAATGCCGGAAATTTGTCTTGTTTCTGGTTGAATAAGCATGATATGCATATATCATGTTATATCATATGTAAAATTTTAGATCAGTTCTTCTGTATATACATTAAAATTTTTAGCAGGTGATAAAGAGAGAAAGTGTACTTTTTTCTTTTTTCACATGAGAGAGCTTAAAATTGGCTTTCACAGCATGGACAGTGCAGGAACTGTTATTTGGGCAAATGACCCAGGCACCATGACTGCTTGTTTGGTTTGTTTGGCTCATTTACCCACCTTAACTTCATTGTCATGGCACATGAACTTCAATCAAGTGCTCCCGATCCTGCAGATTTCTATTTAGGATATTAGTATCTTAAATTCAAATGCCATCAATGATTATCACAGAACCAAGTGAAGGCATATTTCAGCCACAACTAAAATAAAGATGTTCAGAACAAAAACAATGGTTTTGAGAATCAGCAGGAAAGCAATTTTTTGTTAGATATATATTATTCTAACTCTTGGCTTCTTGGATGCTTTTATACCATTTATATTGTGTATTAGAAGATCTCCTAATCTAACAGGCGAATATTTTTAAGTAACCTTATATGAGAGAAAAATCGTCTCTCTCCCTCTGTGTATGGCTGCTAAAATCTTCTCCATGTACAGTAAAGTTTTGATTTTAACGAGAGTGCTTTTATTGAAATCTCATTTTTTGCTTCTCATTCTGTGAAAATTCTTTGTGACTCTGTGCAGATCAGATGTTCTTGGACAGTTCATGCCTTTGGTTGGGAAAGACTGGTCACATTTGGGTGTAGCACATCTATATTCTGCAATAAAGGTTAGCGTCTTCCATGCTTTACCCCAGGCTGTCCTTTTCAATAGTACTGGCATATTTGTCCTGGTCATGGATGTTACTCCTAACAGATCTAGACCCAGAATTGTTCACCTGTGAAAGAGAAGAAAGGACAAGAGAGAGAAGGGGATTCTTCAATAGCATAATGGCTGCCCTCAAAGTGTTAGGCATGTTATAACTTTGATTAAATGTAAAAACAGAACTTTACATGCCAAAGTAGTACAGCATAAACAATATAATTACATCATCACCACCAATTACACAAAGAAGCACAAGACATGGCACAAAAGGTTTTGGATCCCAATCTGGTTGCACCCAAACCCATAGTAATTTAGAACACCACTTTTTTTCACCTCACAATGACCTAATCAGCAGTGCCAATGATTTGTCTTGTTACACAGAGAAACACTAAAGACACTCTTGGGTAAATCATAAGTCTTGGAAGGAAGCGGCAAGGTGAAAAGTGCTTTGATACCATAACGGATCTAGACATCGAGAATTGTTCACCTGTGAAAGAGAAGAAAGGACAAAAGAGTGAAGTGGATTTTTCAACAACATACTGACTGCCCTCAAAGGATAGGGCGTGTCCTAACTTTGATTAAATGAAAAAAAAGAACTTTATATGACAAAGTAATACAACATATAAATGATAACAATTACATTGTCACCATTGATTACACAAGAAGCACAAGGTTTTGTATCCCAATCTGGTTGTATCCAAGCCTATAATAATTTAAAACACCACACCTTGGCAACTCCACCCCATGACTTGGCTTGTCATATTCTGTCATGGCGCAGTGTCTGCATTGTATCTATGGCCAACTTTCACTGGGCAAAAGTTCTCAACTATTTTAGTTAACATTTCAGGATAATAGGCTACAATCTTTCATGTACTTGTTGTTAGCGTATGGGGATCGGGTCTACTTAGACCCGATCCATTCTTTTTATGTTCTCACGCCCAAGGTCACTTACCGGTGGCGTTCCTGTAATTGTTTATTCTTTATTGTACATATTTGTTGTACCCTAATTAGGGTTATGCTAGTTAATGAAGGTCTATCGCAGTGGCTGCCTCTCTCCTACAGCCGACTGTTTCTCAT
>JAANDH010001422.1:0-12905 GCA_011799765.1 Nymphaea thermarum
ACTTAGCTCTTGTTTGCATCATGATTGAGTTCACTTTAGTTTTTGTTTTTTTGTTTATGTGTTCTTTCAATAAAAAATGCTTTTGTAGGGAGAGATGACAAAAAAAAATGATAAAAAATGCTTTAGTTTTTTTTGGTTCGGTTCGTATTTGACCTTGACCCGATCCAAACTGATCCAAACGTATCCGTGCCGTATCCGCATATCCATGCCGTATCCGCGTATCGGATACGGATACGTGGGACCCACGTATCCGTGTGACATAGCCTCTGGCACATGCTCAGTTGCGTAAAACTGATTGGTTCTCAAATAACAGCACTTTTTTTGCTTTTCAAACAGTAGCATGGAAACGTTACTTTCAAGATGGAGCTGGGGTTAGGCTTGCATACTCATAATGGTGCATATGAACTCATACTTCAAAATTCAGTACAGGACTGGTATTCTTTGATCCCAGAATTAAACCCATACAACGTGCTACCCTGAAAGGAACGTAGTTAGTAAAATTGATATCAGAATGGAAAGGAAGAAGAATAACACACAAAGTTTTTTTACATTGTTCAGTGACAAAGTTCTCCTACGTCCATGGGTGCATTTAGGATTTTTTTTTTCACTATCTCAGAAAGATCGAGAGTACGAGAAAAAAAAATAATTGTGCCCTTTAAACATGGAGATTAGGGTACAACCATAAAATGAAAAATTACGTAAACACTTTACAAAATTTTTTGCCTCAGAAATTAGGAAAGCCTATTAAGTACAGATCAGGCTCCACGGGCCACGCTCAAACAATGAGTAGATAGACAGGTGCATCTCTAATCCGATTAAAAGCTAAAAATTAAAGCGGACAGACTTGAATTCCAACAGTTAGACCAATTCAGAAAGCAGTTTGGTCCTTTGTTAATGTTTAATATAATAACTAGATTTTTGAGATTGTGATACACAATTGGCAGCTTATGTACTGGCGATCTAATCCAATACATGGTGCTAGGAAAAGCTTTCTTGTGCATATGGTCATCTTACGTTGGCCTGAGAAGGATATACGCTGCCATGACCCATTTTGGTGGCTGCTCCAAGACGGTATGGTCCAATATACTGGTCGTCAATCTATGTCAGATTATATAGCTGCAGTTTACATAATATTTCAGTGATAAACCAAAATTTTACTGCAGTTGATTTCTTAATCTAAGAGCTCGGTTCATTCCAGTTCTTAGCTAGAATGCGTGCTACGGAATTCAAGAACAGAACACCACATAAAGGCCAACCATTATTGGCATGTACACGTTTGCTGGTTAAAAGGCGTCTGCCATTGTAGTCAAATAAGCAATATACTGAGCTCAGAATAATACGGGTTCCTTTCCAACTTTGCATGGTCAGGAGGCCCAATAATTGCAGACATTGCATTTCCTCGGGCTGTCTCATGCAATCAAAAGGCCTTATGTTTGAAAGACACTTTGAGTAGCAAAACTCAACTTGGAATGGATGGCAGAGCGTAGGTATTGATAGAACACCATGAATGTGGTTCAACTTTAACGGATGCTTAGTAACACTTTTCTTGAATAGGTGGGGTCTATAGGTTAAGTGCAGAATAAAATTATATACAATACAATGGCACTATTCTAATATGAAACCACCAATGAGGTTCAATCACTTCATAATTTAGCGGACACCAAAGGGTTCCATTCCCCATTTGAAACTTAGGTACGACTAGTGTAAACGTACAGAATTGGAAATTTCTTAGCGGCGGATGATCATGGCCCTCCAATGTCAGAAGCTTAATCCACCTGACTCTCCACAGTTGAATATTAGGTAGGACTAGAAGATGCATTTTTGTTCTAGCAAATTATTGAGAAATCTTTACCCCAAGTGCTGGATGATTTCATGAGGAGTGGTTAGTTTCTGGAGGATTATAACAATGATTTTTCTAATGGAAAGTATGTGTTTCGATTTGATCTCCAGCTTTAAAATTTGCTCACTCGTTTCTTTTTCTTCCTCTTCCCGAGTACAACTCCGTTGAAGGCACAACGGTTGAGAGATAGATTTGATGCAATCACCGTAATTACTCATGCATTTAAGATACTTCCAATTACTTGTTATCCATCTCTACAATATTCTATCTTTTTTACTTTCTCCAACATAACCGATAAAATCCAAGTATACTAACAAAATAGCACATAGACCAAATAGCATATCAACCCAATGGGGAGGAGGACTCTATAAAAGAGAAAGAACCGAGGATGGTAAAAGGACTGACAGAGAGTCATAGGATGTGCAAGTTAATTTCCCAAATGGAAATTAGTGGAAAGGGGGATCTTGTTGCTCATTAAGCAAAATCAAACAGATGCAGCTTCGGGAATGAATCCGAAGCTAGCTACATGCATAAACCTGTACACCGGTGCGTTGTGCCAAGGCTTATGTGCATGACAGGTATTTCTGGGAGTAGGTTAAGAACTTTTCAAAAGTAGGCTAGGGAAACACATGTCATGCACCGTGAACTGTGCACAGTGCACCTGATGTAGGTTACTATGTCCCTAGTTGAATAAGTAAACATTCTTTGACAGAATGACAGAATGAGAAACTAAAAATCCCCTTATATTTGGTGAAATGCCCTTGTAGTTGGTGAAACTAAGTTTCTGTTAGGTGAACCGACAACTAATGCAGCCACTTGGACGTCCGCCAACTATGTCAGGGGAAAGAGGGATTTGTCTCAAATTGCAAACAAGAATAGTGACTCCAAAAGCTACATCCATCCAGCAGCTGAATTCCAAAAACGATCGTGTCTATATTAAGGCTTCCCATGCCATCAGGCATTTCAAAGACAAAGGCGCCGACGATGGCTATGGAGCGGCAACCGGCACTGCTTTTCCAGCAGGCGGTTGCGGAAATTCACTACCACGAGTGGGTTGTAAGTTCCTGAAAAGACATGATCACCCATAATTTTTCAACAAGAGCTAGCTTGTTGTTTGAAGGAATCCTATTAGTTAATTTATGGTGCTATCGCACTTAAATTGAAGTTATTTTGCTTCTTTCTTATTCTTTATTGAAGAGAGTTCATTTTTGACTCTCAACAAGGAAAACTCTACGACTTGCTTTATTGGTGAAAGACTGAGAAACTCTTGCCTTTGCCAAATGATAATAACTCCACCTCGTGAGGTGATCTGAGATGGCATTACACAGTGATGGGGGTTCTGCTGTGGCTGCAGGTGGCTCCAACTTCATATACAAGGCTCTGTCGCAGCAACGACATCCTGACGATCAATGGGCAGTTACCAGGGCCGACCTTATACGTTCACAGGGGTGACACTGTCATCATCAACTCCTATAACCATGCCAACTACTCCGTCACCATTCACTGGTACCCTTACTGCATAAATACCCCTACACCTCTCTCTCTCTCTCTTTATCTATATATATATATATATATATATATATATATATATATATATATATATATATATATATATATATATATGAGTGGAGCATCAAGCATGAAAGCACATGTGCATGTGTGGATTGTGCAGTTTTACTTAGATGCGTGTGTGTGCATGTTTAGATCTGTGAAGTGGGGATGAAAACATATGGAAATTCAGTGGTGATATATGATTTGATGGGATACTGGAAACTTGATGTGAAATTGTAGGCATGGATTGAAGCAGCCTAGGAACCCATGGTCGGACGGGACGGAGTTTGTAACCATGTGTGGTGTTCCACCGGGGAAGAATTTCACCTACACTCTACTTTTCACAACTGAGGAAGGCACCATTTGGTATCATGCTCACAGTGAATGGACTCGCGCCACCGTTTATGGTGCCATTGTCGTTTACCCTAAGATGGGAGCCACTTACCCTTTCGCAAAGCCAGACAATGAATACGTGGTTGTTATAGGTATATGATTCTCTCTCCTTCTCTCTCTCTCTCTCTCTCTCTCTCTATATATATATATATATATATATATATATATATATATATATATATATATATATATATATATATATATATATATATATATATATATATATATATATATATATATATATATATATATATATATATATATATATATATATATATATATATATAACCTATGAATGAACAAGCAGTCGAACCAACTCGTGCTGAACTCCAACTTGTTAAATTGATAAATTAGTAAAGAGTTGAGTTCGAGAAACAGAAACTTGACTCCTTTGAAAATAAAAAAAACATCCCCATTCTTTTACTCTGTACATAAGAGGTGCACGCAACCTCTTCTCATAAACAAAACCATTAATTTCTGTTTAAGGAGAAATAGTAATAAATTTTAAAAAGGAGCATCAATATAAGGTATCAAAGTAAAATAAGTATTTTTTTATGCGTCTGTGTGTGCAATTGCCTACAAGATGCCTCACACCTGGCTCTACTCCTGTTCTTCTGCTCTGACACTGCCGACCATCTGCCGCAGTTATTGCACAGCTTATCTCTCACTCTTCTTCTTCTTCTTTATTTCTTTAAACGTTCGACAGTTTTATTTTCCAATTCTTTTGTTTCTGCTTCCCTCATTCTCATGACTCGTCGAAGTCTGCAATCTGCCAACCATCATCTGCTTGCAGGTTGCAGCTTTCAACCTGTCGCACTTCCTCGTTTTTATTGTTTAATTTGTGCATCTATATTATCTATGTCAAATCAGGTTCTTCTTAGTTTAGTTAGGAGGCTGGTTGTCATTATGACAGTTGTATTTTTGGAGCTCTGAACTTGAGATTACAAGCAGTAATGTAGGAACATGATGTGCAGGGCCCATTATTGGTGGACTTCTCTATGTTTTTCTTTTCTCGTTTCTTGGAAGAAAAATGAACTGTGTCATTTAGAGACGGTTCTGATATCGCCATATGTACATTGAAGCAAGAGGTTGCATTTTCAACGTTCTATATTTAAGAATTCCCAGAGTGATTGCGTGCATAAGCATGTCGAGTTAATAAGGTTACACAGGAAAGATAATTAATTTTAGAGGATAGGAGCATAAGCTTGAGCTGGATTTTGTCTAACCTAATCGAGTTTTAACCCCACCTTATCAAGCTTGACTCAAATTTTAGCCAAGCTCAAGCCGGACAAGATTTGAGTCCAGTCAAGCCTAGCTCAGTTGGCTGATGTACATCTCTAGTCGCACTAAGATCCACACTTATCGTTGTTTACTTTTTTGCATTGAGAGAAGATCTGATTTAAGACTGGAGGTGGAGGATCTGATCTTCTACGTATTGTCCTCAAATCTTGAGACAGTGGGCCATGCTTTATTAAATAGGCTCCCCAGTTGTGAGACGCCAACTTACTTAATTTGTAGTGTGCCTGTTCAAGACTGGTTGGTGCTAAAGGGCCTCCGTGGCTTATCCGGGAATAAAAACTAAAGGAAGTTAGAGCTCTTACCTCGGAAGTCGGGATACAATCTGTTCAAATCCCGTCTTTATTGAAGTTGTCCAACTCAAATGATCTGCGTTCAGGTTCAATTCATGCCACGAAAACCAAGATTTGATTAGCATAAGAACAAACATGTATAGGTAATGACATCGGATCGGATCATTATCCATACCCAGTTGGATATTTGGACTCGAATTCAGATCCTCATTCAGCTATGAAATTCTAGGAAAAGTAACGAGATCATCTGCACCTTTTACCAGATGCAACCATGTGGATTTCAAATCAAACCAGTAGTCAGGTAAATTAGCCAAGTCATTTGCATCTCTAACTTCATTCTTACGCAAAATAATTACCACTTAACTCTATTACTAGTTTTTATACTTATATGAGCGTTTGGCTGACTGATCAAAGCATGCAATTTTCTCTTTTGCACAAATGAATTTAGGTGAATGGTGGAACAGTGACATAATGGACGTGTTTGTGGAAGGGGTGACGAGCGGGAAGGATTTCAACGTATCAATTGGATATACCATAAATGGGCAACCGGGTGATCTGTATGAATGCTCACAATCAGGTAAGAAATAGTTTCTGCCATCTCTTTGCAATTAACAAATTCCCAGCATTCGCTGCTCGATCTAACTTACCAGACATTTTGCGTGACAAATCCAATTTAAATTCATGTTAGAAACATGAAAAACAGATACGTAAATCAGATTTTATGTGACTTTTAAGATTAATTGATGAAAAGAGCACGTACTATGGGAGAGTGGGGAGAGAAAATGAAAGGAGAGAAAGAGTCGATCCTCTCTCTCTCTCCCTTTAAATAAATAAATAAACAAACAATATAAATGTATCATACCCATTTCAACCTCTCAAAACGATATATAGGTCACCTCATATGCTTACAACTTAATTTCTATCCTGTGGATTGATTGGAATGAACGGCCAAAGTTATTCCCACTAAATATGGTATAAGAGGGCCTGGCTGCAAAACTAGTTGTGTGCACACCCTCATGCACAAAAAAAATTGTGCACAAAGACCAAAATACCTTGATTAAAGGAAAAAAAAAACTTTTTAAAATGTTCATTTATTTATACAAAAATTTGGAAAATACGCCAATCCCATTTTCACTGTATGTTTGTTGCATGCACACTAACTTTGGTGGCAGCTGTCTGAAATGACAAACCAATAATCAACAATTTCCTAATGAAGTGAAATTGAAAGTTCCTTTCCTTTGGTTTTTGATGTTGCATAGACAAGCCGGTTTGTAGTTGAGTATGGCAAGACGTATCTGTTCCGCGTTGTCAACGCAGTAATGAGTGAGCTTCGGGATGTTTGTCGTCATAGCGAATCACACACTCACAGTTGTTGGTCGAGACGGAGCGTACCTTAAACCGTTTGATAGAGAATTTGTCCTGGTAAACGTAGGGCAGACAATAGATATCCTTGTAACAGCAAATCAATCACAAGGTCTCTATTATATGGCCACCGATTCCTACAAAATTATAAAGACATTTCATGATGCCAATAAAACAACAGCCATAGTCGAGTACAGGGGCTACAACTCCTCGCTAGCCTCTTCACCACTCTTACCATATCTTCCTTCCAACACCGACACAGCTGCTGTGTATGAATTCAGCGAGTGGTTGAGAAGCCTGGCATCCGAAGAACACCCCATTGATGTTCCCATGGAGATCGACACCAGACTAGTCATCACCTTGTCCTTGAACGAAGAACAGTGCAACGCCAGTGCCTGCTCCGAGGGCTATAAACTTTCTGCCAGTATGAACAACATCTCTTTCCTCAATCCGCGGATGGACATCCTCTCCGCCTACTACGAAAGCATCAAGAACGTGTACACGACCGACTTTCCGGCGTTCCCGCCGTATATGTTCAATTTCACGGCGGACACGTATTCGAACGATCTGCTAGTACCGGTGTATGGGACGAGGGCGTTGGTGGTGAAGTATTATTCGTCGGTGGAGCTGGTTCTGCAGGGCACCACATTGCTGTCGGGGGATTATCATCCAACCCATCTGCATGGGTATCACTTCTATGCTGTTGGACAAGGCTTCGGCAACTTTGATCCCGTGAATGATCCGCTCAACTACAACTTGGTCGATCCTCCAAAGCTGAACACGATCGACGTCCCCTTCGGCGGATGGGCTGCTCTCCGGTTCAGAGCGGATAACCCCGGTAAGTAACTTTACTTTCCTGCTTAGCTTCCTGTTGGGTTTTTCCGATACGAATGCCTTCATATCTTCTTTTCCGGCTTCTCCTCGGTAACTAGGTTTAATTAACTAACTCCTAAAGTGGATACTTAGAGTTAATTTGATGAAGTGAATGATAAAATTAAAGCTTTCTGAACACAATAAGTGGACCCTATCCTTTGACTGGTAGCCAGGCATTTCTTGTAGCCCAAAAAACATCTAGAAGATTGCCAAAACATTGGATTGGATCTAAGAATGCAGTACCTCTGCCTCGGGATCACAACATATTCATTTTCCACTTGATTGAATGGAAAGAAAGCATTGGTAGGAGTCAATTTCTTGAGAAGGTCCTGCCAGGCTCTCTCTCTCATCCTTTCTGCAATCCTCTTGGTCTTTTGTGTTTTACCATTGCATTTGAGAGAGACAAACTCATAAAAGGAGTAGCCATAAGAAAGAGCAGATTATGGAAATTGTCTTTTACTTAAATTAATATATCGTTCTTAGTATGCGCAAAATAAGATGTGCTTTTTTATTTGTCGTTTCACGCTTTGTTTCATAAAGGGTATGTTTGCCAATTACTTCACCAACGTGTAAGCTGTTGTTTGTGATTGCCTAAATGATTAGAAGTCTCATATAAACAAACCAGGAGTTTGAGTGGCTTCCTCAAAATTCTGTAAAATCTTCTTACAAAAAACATACGGAACACAATTGAATATGATAACATGCCACAATTGAATATAGCGGACTGACTTATCGTGACAAGTGACAATGCAGGTGTGTGGTTTCTTCACTGCCACTTGGAACGCCATTTTACTTGGGGGATGACGACGGTGTTAATAGTGACCGACGGCCCGAATCCTGAAACGAGCATGCTGCCTCCCCCAACGGGAGTGCCCAACTGTTCAGACCGAAGTGTCCACGTTACTCGAGACCAGAAGAGCAACGGGCCGCTGGAAGACGGCCTGCTGCCGGCCGTCACCATCAATGAGGACGGTGTAGATGCGTCTGTGTGATAACTTTAATGGTACGTGCTGAGGAAATATTACTTACATCCTGCATTTTCTGTCTTTCTTAAAGTATATTTCCATATTCATTTCAGGGTATTTTTGGCCTTGGAATTTCGTAAAAAGAATAAAAAATCAAATAGACATAATGCCTTCTTTACACCTGTTTCGCTAGCCCAATTATGCTATGCTCCTTGAGGCGTAGGTATGTCTCATAAAATACCACTTATCATTAGAAAGTTAATTTATAGAATAATTCTCTAACTCATGCTTTATTTTCTTACAAGCATTACAAAAACATATTTAGGAAGACTATTTTAATTTATCTTTAATAGACAACATAATTTTCAAAGAGATGCAATTTCACGAACCATATCTTTTTGGGTTCGCTTGTCCACAATTCACTCCTCTCTCATCCTTGGCAAACCTGATAATCCTATTCGTGAATCGCTCAAGTCGGATCCCGACTCGGGATTGCTCTGTTACTAGGCCACGGGTTAGGACCCAAGCCATACGCACCAAGACTCAACTGAGATCTAGAAGACTCGGCTGGGTATGGGCTGACTCGGTTGTTTGCTGACTCAGTTCGGTAGAGTCACACGCAATATGTGTATCACCGATATAGAACTAACTAACTTATTGATAAAAACTGATTTTGACCCAAGTTTTTTTTTTTATTAATATGAATCCTTACCAGAAAATCAAGACAAGGGAGGAGGAGGCTGAACCGGTTGGTTCAATCTCCCTCTCTCTTTCTTTATGATGAAGGTTGGACCATTTATTGAGGGTTTCTGTCTTTCTAGCCCCCCATACTCAAAACCCCAAACCAGCCTTGATCTCTCTCTATATATATGACGCCTCAATAGTTATTTAGTAGTTAATTATAACATTTTAAAGAAGGATAGTATAGTTTGACACTCCTAGTAATTCGGTTTCATTTCGATAGTCTTTTGATTTTTGGTACATAATCTGGCCGGCCCAAAATGCACCTTACACATTCGAGTACATGTTATAAACACTCTAGTAATGCCGGATGAGGCCCCATCTACCACCTCTCTGTACGAAGTCCCATAATCCTAACTCTCTTTACAGGGGGCTACACCACGCCCCCTTCTCGAAAGAGAGTTAGGATTACAGGATTTTATACAGAGAGGTGGTAGATGGGGCCCCATCCGACATTATTAGAGTGTTTATAACATGTACTCGAATGTGCAGGGTGCATTTTGCGCCAATTTAATTCTTGAGTTTGCCGACTATGCATTCTACCATCAGCAAGACGTGCTTTTCAAACTTATTTAAACATTTTTTCATGTTTCCATCTATGAAGACTATGTTTGCCGATTATTTTATAAATGGTCAGCAGTTCAGTTTGAGTGGCTTTCTTAAAATTATGTAAAATCAGCATAAGAAACCTATTTAAGGGAATTTAAAAGGGTGACACGCTAAAGAAAAATCACGCGCGCCGCCAAAGACGTCCGTATCATCTTGGATGAATCAACCAATTTTTATAAACAGCAAAAGACTCGCGTATAACAGACCGATTTAGTTGCGGAACTGACAATACAGGCGTGTGGCTTCTTCACTGCCACTTTGGAACTCCATTTTTCACTGGGGATGACGGCAGTGTTAGTAGCAACAGACGGCACATGGAATGGATCTGTGTCTCTAACGGGGCTGGAGAATCCGCTGGGTCTGACGCTTCCTCATTACTCGAAAAAGAACAACCAATTGACGGCGGCCTGAAGCTTCCGGCCGTCGATGTCCATGAGGACGAAGGGGATGTGTCCGCGTGATAGCTTTGAAGCTCTCAAGTACGGAAATAGTTTCGTGGTGTTTTATTTCTTTTCTTCTCTTCTTCGATTGTTTTTCTTATATATAATGATTCCATCTTTGTTCTTACCAGGGCCGGGTGTCCATTTGATCTTGAGTTTTTGGGTGCATCTGCACCATCAACCCATTTTACACGGTACATTATAAACAACGACCGCATGCTAAATGTGGACTCTACTATTAATATACATATTTACTTTAATATCCAAACATTCAACTACAAGTCCCTACTCGTGTTATTATGGTATGTAGCATCTATCATTATCTCATACCGGTAGCGTTTGAGATAATGATAATAAGTAGTATGAGATAATGACTGAGGTATAATATAATAATGGGTATGAGATAACAACAAATATATAAAATAACATGTATGAGATAAAAACAAAGGTATGAAATAGCGCTATAAGAGAAACGAAAAAACTAAGAATTTTTTTTGCCATTCCCATGAGTATATTAGTTTATGCATATACAAACTGATAAGTTATACCTTTATCGAATCTCAATATCTTTTTTTTGCAGTCGTTTTTTGTATTTACATTTTTTTTATTAACCATAGACATTTTTTTGTCGTTATTAAAATGACACATGAAAAATTCATACGTGACACAACACATATAACCCGTGCTTCGGTGTTTGCATGACTAAAAGGAGTCTACAATGGCATAGCTACATGCCAACTTGTGTGGGCAATTGCCCTCACAATCTCACCTAAATTGTATGTTTATGTATTAATGAGTCCATATAGTTTTTTGCAAATTTTTTTTCCGTCAAAAGATTTTTGACATCCTTCGTTGTTAGAATATGTGGCATGTACCATTCAGTGCATGCACCCCACCCCACTGATCACATGCATAAAGAAATGGACATTTTAGATATTTTATCTTTTTCACTTTCCACATTTTGTTTTGCTTTTACTTGGACAAAACTATTTTCCACCTTGGATAACGTTTCGTTTGAAAAACTAAACCTGTTTTCGTCATTTTTCACTTGCATCAATATAAGTGCACACGGGTTTGTGCATGGAAGCTCGCTTCGCTTGGTTGTGCGGCTATGAAATAATGTATAGAAATATTACTTTCTGATTCTTTTTTTTAAAGCTAGTAATATGCACCTCACCAAAGATATAATGACCAGAATACTCCTATGCAGTAAAAAAGATAAGCGTTTTGTAGGAAGGAAAAAAAAGGTTGTGAAAAGGGCTAAAAGTAAAAAAAAAAAACATTTTTATTTCAAAAATCCCCATGATGCCCCAACCCCGGTTTCCCATTTTGAAAGTTAAGTAGGCTAGGCTAAATATATTTAGATGGATTTACTCAAACTGACCCTGGAACACAGTTAGAAGCTTAGTGGCCACCTTAATTTTCAACAATGAACATTAGGTAGAATTAGAAGATTTGTGCATTTAAAATCTGCTGGTGTTTGCATCCCCAAAAATTCTTTTGGTTTTTTGAGCGCTCTAAAAAATGAAGTTTTGTTTTGAAATGAGAAAGAAATAGATTCATTTGTTTCTAAATGTGGTAGTGCTTGAGAAAATGTTCAAGATTTTAAGAAAGTTTTGAAAGATTTTAAGAAAGTTTTGAAGAATTATTTGAGAGTGCAAGACATTTAGATTTGAGAGATTTTGAATACAAAAATCTTTACAAATATCACTGTGAAACCTTTGGAGATCACTTTTGAAATCTTTTAGTCTCTTAAAACTTTAAGTTTAAGATTTTTCTTTAATTTGGTAGCGATCTAATTAGAGCTTCATCTCATTTTTCTTAAGTTCTTTTAGAGACGTGATTGTAATCATTTATGATGTTAAGTGAATATAAATGTATGGATGCATTGATTCGACGTAGTTAGAAGAAAATCATTCATTCTTACCATAACATTTATCTAAGAGCATTACTACCATATTATACATCTAAGTTTCTCAATTCATAATTATCATAAATATTTTTATGAAGTAAGAAAATTTTTTGAAAATGAAATGGAGTTGTAGACCATCAAACATAATTCCAATATCGGGTCATTACTTGAGTTTTCGTCTTAGTGAATTCAGCAAATGATAAATTAAAACCTTAAATCATAAGAGAAAAATATTTGAAAGAATGAAAAAGATGAAAGACTTTAATATGAAAGCAATAAAGAAAACATAGGGAGAGAGAGAAAGAGAGAGAGAGAGAGAAAGAGATTTTGAAAATCACAAAAACAAGGGATCTAAAAGAGGGAGTGATATGTATTCATATACATAGATATATGTAGATAAATTATGAAAGCTTAGAAAAACAAGTATCAAATTGAATGGAGAGAGAAAAGAAGATTTTTAAAAAAGAGAGATTTTAGAGAAAATGAGATTTTTAGAGAAAATGAGACTCTAGAGAATGATATATATATATATATATATATATATATATATATATATATATATATATATATATATATATATATATATATATATATATATATATATATATATATATATATATATATATATAT
>JAANDH010001422.1:13005-29346 GCA_011799765.1 Nymphaea thermarum
TAACATGTATATACACATATGTTTTGATAAGAGTTGAAATCAAGAAATAACTTAGAAATACCCGACTTCAATTTTTATGTAGGCCGGAGATGAACTTGAACATACACAAAAGCTTACGTTAAGTCTTTATGGCGCATTAGAGAGGTGTTGGCAGGGTTAATGCCCACCCAATAAAGCCAAAACTACCCCCAAGAGGTGGCTTTTGACCCAAAATAGGCCCTGCACCACACACAAGGCCAATCCTGGCGGTGCACGTATCACCTGTCCTCGCGCATCGCCACGTGAGCACGCGTTGCACGACAGCGCGTGACCCTCTCTTAAAAAAAAAAAGTAAAATCAATAAGTAAAGTAAAATAATATAAAAAGGCTGTTTAATAAGGAGCATAAAGCAATTTTTTTTTTTGAATGTTTTAAAAACGGCTTTTGTCACAATTGGGACTCCATTTTGAGTGACTCCGAACGCGTTTTAAATTCGGATTGGGTTAATTGGTCGCCGACGCGTTCTAATGTGCGATTTAAGCTCAAAATTATTTTTTGGCACGAGGACGAAACATAAAATAAAGAAAGTTTGTGTATGAGTGTGCGACGCTCAATAACATCAAATTTTGTTGTTTTAATCTTATCTTTGGATTTTGAGTTTGAAATGATCGATTTAGTTTTAGACTATTGTTTTGGATCTGAGAATTGAATTTTGGACTTGAATCTTGCATTTAAATTTGGGGTTGAACTTGCATTGCATGTTTAACCCCTTACCTGCAAGGGTTGCATTTGGCTTGTATTGCAGGTTTAACTCCTTACCTGCATGGGTTGCTTTGGCTTGCCTTGTAGGTTTAATCTCTTACTTTACGTGGGTTGCTCTTTTGTCTATAATTTTAATTTTTACCATATTCCTAAATGAGTTGCTCAATAATAAGCGGCAATGCCAGGAATGAACCCTCATCTCCTCGAATACACTTGTTGAAGCTCAGAGTGAGACCCTATTGCCTCTACATTGGTTGTGACAAGAAGACTTCCTATCACCTCGAGTGTCTTATGAAGAAGTTTTTGTTTTCACCAAATGCTGTATTTTTAACTTCCTTATTAAAATTCCTCAAACTAGCATTTGGGTTGAGTTTGCTTTGAGAAGCCCTTGGCCAAATGACCAAGTTGCGCTTGTTCCATCAGTTTTCTTTGTCTAGTGACATGATTCAACTAGCTTTGGAATGCCCTGAACTACAAGCTGGATTGCACTTGATCAAATCTTTAGCTTAGTAGCTGAATTAATTTGATTGAGATATGACCATTCTCTTAATGGACAATGATGATTTTGTGAAAGAAAAATATATGTTGCAAAATAATTTAGAAAATACCTCAAAATATTCATTAATTAAAAAAAATACCCTAGTGTGGGCGATTGTCATGACTGATAAGAGAAATGATCTGATTTAAGACTTTATGCACCATGTACTGGGTAAAAGTTAGAAGGTTGATGTCTTAGGTTTGAACTGAGCCTAAATCGGGCTTGATAGCTTAGCGGCTTAGTTGACTTGATTTGGATATAACCATTTTCTTGATGGACAAAAGTGACTCTGAAAGAAAAATATATGCCACAAAAGTAATTTAAAAAGTGCCTCAAAATATCCATAAAAAAATGCCTCAGCGTCTGCAATTGCCATGTAACTGATAAAATATGATTCAAAACAAAATGTGCCACCAACTTAAAGTTGTCTTTGAGTTGGCATTTAGTCATGCCCATTATTTATGAGTGGTTCAATCGGTTGGACACGTACTTGTATGAAGCACAGGTACACCTAAGTGTCCAATCAAAATACTTGGTCAGAGTTTGGGCATTCATGATAGTGACTCAAAATTTGGGGCGGAGTTTGGTGAGTAAGTGTCAAAAGAAAGGGACATGGAGGGATCCATGCTCCTCCGGAGTTCCTAATTAGGACGCACATTAAAGTGTAGATCTGAAATCTAAATTAGGGGTGGATGCTGAAATCCACAATTTGATTTCAGCTATCATGGAGTTGAGATTCTCCTTGGATCCGAGATCCTTGAGAAATCAAAATCAACCTAAGAGTTGAAAGCAGTGGGCTAATGAGAGATGGCTCTAAAGTGGCCTTCTACTCTTCATGAGTCTTGCTGGCCTTTATTACCTTTATGTCTGATTAATTTACGAGTCATTATGACTTCAGCAGACACCAGTGGTTGTGATTTGCATCTACCATTCAAACATGAGAAAAGTCATCCATAGATAGATTGACGAAAAGATAGCAAAATATTTGGATCTGCCTCTCAAGGTGCGGTTGAAATCATGAGGGGTCAATTTAGAATTGATTTCCTCTGGCACATGCTCAGTTGCCTAAAACTGATTGGTTCTGTTTTCCAAACAGTAGCATGGAAACGTTATTTTCAAGAAGGAGCCGTGGTTAGGCTTGCATACTCATAACGGTGAATATGAACTCATACATCAAAATTCAATACAGGACTGGTATTCTTTGATCCCAGAATTGAACCCATACAGCGTGCTACTCTGAAAATTGATATCAGAATAGAGAGGAAGAAGAATAACACACACAGTTTTTTTACATGGTTCAGTGACAAAGTTCTCCTCCGTCCATGGGTGCATTCGGGTTTTTTTTTTTTTTAACTATCCCAGAAAGATCGAGAGTACCAGAAAAAATAATCGTGCCTTATAAACATGAGAATTAGGGTACAACCATAAAATGTAAAATTACGTAAACACCCATACAAAATTTTTCACATCAGAAATTAGGAAAGCCTATTAGCTAAAAATTAGCACACAGTCTTGATTTCCAACAGTTAGACCAATTCAGAAAGCAGTTTGTTCCTTTGTTAATGTTTAATATAATAATTAGGTTTTGGAGATTGTGATACACAATTGGCAGCTGATGTACTGGCGATCTAATCCAGTACATGGTGCTAGGAAAGGCCTTCTTGTGCCTATGGTCTTGTTACGTTGGCCTGAGAAGGATATATGCTGCCATGACCCATTTTGATGGCTTCTCCAAGACGGTATGGTCCAATATACTGGTCGTCAATCTATGTCAGATTACATAGCAGCAGTTTACATAATATTTCAGTGATAAACCAAAATTTACTGCAGCTGATTTCTTAATGTAAGAGCTCGGTTCATTCCAGTTCTTAGCTAGAATGCGTGCTACGGAATTCAAGAACAGAACACCGCATAAAGGCCAACCATTTTTAGCATATAACATGTTTGCTGGTTAAAAGGCGTCTGCCCTTGTAGTCAAATAAGCAATATACTGAGCTCAGAATAATACGGGTTCCTATCCAACTTTGCAAGGTTAGGAGGCCCAATAATTGCAGACATTACTTTTCCTTGGGCTGTCTCATGCAATCAAAAGATCTTATGTTTGAAAGGCACTTTGAGTCGCAAATTGATAGAACACCACGAAAGTGGCTCAACTTTAACGGGTGCTTTGTAATAGGGGCGGAGCCAGGATTTGTTGCAAGGGCGGGCCAAATGGGGACTGGGTTTTGGAGGTTGGATTTGGGTAGGGCCAAACACAAGTTACATTTAAAAAATACATTAAAGGTAAAAAAAAATTTTAATTTTTACATTAATTTTTTTTTTTTTCATTTGTTAGAGTGGGGCCATGGCCTAGGCCAATGAAGTTCAATCCCTTCATAATTGAAGGGACACCAAAGGGTTCCTTCTCCATTTTGAAAATTAGGTACGACTAGTCTGAACGCACTGAACTGGAAATTTCTTGTTGGTTGATGATCATGGCCCTCCAGTGTCAGAAGCTTAATCCACCTGACTCTCCACAGTTGAATATTAGGTAGGACTGGAAGACGCATTTTTGTTCTAGCAAATTATTGAGAAATCTTTACACCAAGTGCTGGATGATTTCATGAGGAGTAGTCATTTTTGGACCATGATGGATCTTTCTAATAAAATCTGGAGGATAAAATAACTTATAAGAATGATTTTTCAAATGGGTGTCAGACTATCCGTTTTTTGTGTCTCTTATATTTTATTTCTGTTTTAAATGACTGAAATGCCGCTGACATGAGAGACCGTGAATAGTCGATGATATGCGTGCTCCCCACGATGGACCATCGATGGTAGACTCGAATTGTCAAAAGCTAGATTTTGCTTAAATTTTGCTCGATTATCTTCTAATGGAAAATATGTCTTTGAATTTGATCTCCAGCTTTAAAATCTGCTCACCCGTTTCTTTTTCTTCCTCTTTCTGAGTACAACTCCGTTGAAGGGCCGGTCGAGAGATCCCATCATTTCTGGTCGCTGTTAAATAGATTTGATGCAGTCACCGTTGCTCATGCATTTAAGATGCTTTCAATTACTTGTTGTCCACCTCTACAATATTCTATCTTTTTAACTGTCTCCAACATAACCAATAAACTCCAAGTATACTGCAACAAATTAGCACATCTACCAAATAGAATATCAATCCAACGGGGAGCAGGCTATGTTATAATGGTAGCACAAATATACCAAATAAAATATCAATCCAACAGGAAGCACAATATGTCATAATGGACGCAGAATATGTCATAATGGTATGGGCATACGGGTACAGTGATTATTATATATTATTAATTTATAATCCTAAAAATTAAAAAAACCAAAAGAATCCGCAGATAATCTTCTCACATGTCATAACATAAAAAAAAAAAAAAGCATAAAATGTTCCTTCCATAGATCATAGATAATCTCATAAAACATACAATGTTCATTCCATGATTTCATAGATAAAAAAAACATACAATGATTTTATGGAAGGCATCTGGAACACAAGTTTCAAACATTGTTAATTGCCGGATTAGTTTTTTTATTCAACATGACAACAAAAATACAGATGATTTAAAATGACCAACGGCCTGTTTTTGTCATCTTTTCTACACGCGTTTTGTCACGAGTAAAAGTATTTAGCTAGTCTATGAGCATCCATCTTCTCATGAACCGCGAACACGGTGCGCCTGATGCAGGTAACTTCTTCCCTAATTGAATAAGTAAACATTCTTTTGACAGAATGAGAAGCTAAAAATCCCCTTATATTTTGAAATCCCCTTGTATTTGATAAAATGCTCCTGTGCTTAGTCGGTGAAACCAAGTTGCTGTTAGGTGAACCGGCCACTCATGCAGCCATTTGGACGCCCGGCGGCTATGACCGGGGAAAGAGGGAATTGTCTCCTATTGCAAACAATAATGACTCCAAAAGGTATATCGATCCTGCAGCAAAATTACATAAACGATCCTGTCTATATTAAGGCCTCCCTTGCCATCAGGCATTTCAAAGACAAAGGCGCCGACGACGGCTATGGAGCGGAAAGCGGCACTGCTGCGACTGCAAGTCCTCTTGCTTCTTCTTTCCTTCTTGCTTTTCCGGCAGGCGGTCGCCGAAGTTCACTACCACGAGTGGGTTGTAAGTTCCTGCAAAGACATGATCACCCATAATTTTTCCACAAAATCTAACTTGTTGTTTGAAGAAATCCTATTAGTTAATTTATGGTGCTATCGCACTGAAATTGAAGTTATTTTGCTTCTTTTTTATTCTTTATTGAAGAGAGTTTGTTCTTGACTCTCAAGATGGAAAACTCTACGACTTGCTTTTTTGGTGAAAAAAGACTGAGAAACTCTTGCCTTTGTCTGCCAAATGATAACAATCCCACATCCTGAGGTGATCTGAGATGGCATTCCACAGTGATGGGGGTTCTACTGTGGCTGCAGGTAGCTCCAACTTCATATACAAGGCTCTGCCGCAGCAACGACATCCTGACGATCAATGGGCAGTTACCAGGGCCGACCTTATACGTTCACAGGGGTGACACTGTCTTCATCAACTCCTATAACCACGCCAACTACTCTGTCACCATTCACTGGTACCCTTACTGCATAAATATTCCTCCACCTCTCTCTCTCATATATATATATATATATATATATATATATATATATCAATGGAGCATCAAGCCTGCAAGCAAGCACATGTGCATGTGTGGATGAGCAGTTTTATTTAGATGTGTGTGTGGTGCAGTTGGGCGTGCATGTTTAGATCTGTGAAGTGGCGACGAAAACATATGGAAATTCAGTGCTGATATATGATTTGATGGGATATCGGAAACTTGATGTGAAATTGTAGGCATGGATTGAAGCAGCCTCGGAACCCGTGGTCGGACGGGACGGAGTTTGTGACCATGTGTGGTGTTCCACCGGGAAAGAATTTCACCTACACTCTTCTCTTCACAACTGAGGAAGGCACCATTTGGTATCATGCTCACAGTGAATGGACTCGCGCCACCGTTTATGGTGCCATTGTCGTTTACCCTAAGATGGGAGCCACTTACCCTTTCGCAAAGCCAGACAATGAATACGTGGTTGTTTTAGGTATATGTTTCTCTCTCTCTCTCTCTCTCTCTCTCTCTCTCTCTCTCTCTCTCTCTCTCTCTCTCTCTCTCTCTTATATATATATATATATATATATATATATATATATATATATATATATATATATATATATATATATATATATATATATATATATATATATTAATCCACATTTTTAGACAGCATGGACAAACAGTGAGTCCCGCAAAGAGCAAGCTTCGTCTTGTCAAAAATCTGACACGCAACCTCTTCTCCATCAACAGGACCATAAATTTCTGGTTAAAGAGAAATAGTAATAAATTTTAATCTTTTATGGAGCATCAATATAAGGTACCAATGTAAAATAAGTATTTTTTTATGCGTCTGTGTGTGCAATTGCTTACACGATACCTCATACCTGCCTCCGCTCCTGTTCTTCTACTCTAACACTGCCCGACCATCTGTCGCTGGCATTGCACCACTTACCTTTCCCTCTTCTTCTTCTTTATTTCTTTAAGCTTTCGACAGTTCTATTTTCCAATTCTTTTGTTCCTACTTCCCTCACTCTCGTGACTCGTGGGAGCCTCCAATCTGCCAACCATCATCTGCTTGCAGGTTGCAGCTTTCAAGCTTTCGCACTTCCTCGTTTTTATTGTTTAATTTGTGCATCTATATTATCTATTTCAAATCACGTTCTTTGTAGTTTAGTTAGGAGGCAGGTTGTATTATCGCAGTTGTATTTTTGGAGCTCTGAACTTGAGATTACAAGTTAAACGTAGGAACATGATGTGGAGGGCTCGTTATCATTTGATGCGCTTCTCTATGTTTTTCTTTCCATCGCTAAGCATTTTGAAGGAGATACGTACATGGAAGCAAAAGGTTGCATTTTCAACGTCTTATATTTAAGAATTCCTAGAGTGATTGCGTGCATAAGCATGTCGAGTTAATAAGGTTACGCAAGAAAGATAATTAACTCAGAGGATAGGAGCACTTTTCTGTTGGTTCAAGCGCCATGGTTGTGGTTAAAACTTAAACGAACTAGGGCTAGCTTGAGCTGGATTCGGTCTAACCTAATCGAGTTTTAGCCCACCTTATCAAGCTTGACTCAAATTCTAGCTTAGCTCAAGCCAGACAAGATTGAGTCCAGTCGAGCTCGTGCTAGCCTAGCTCAGTTGGCTGATGTACATCTCTAGTAAGATTGGAGGGGGAGGATCTGATCTTTTATGTATTGTCCTCAAATCTTGAGATAGTGGGCCGGGCCTTATTAAATAGGCTCATCAGTTGTGAGACGCCAACTTACTTAATTTGTAGTGTGCCTGTTTAAGACTGGTTGGTGCTGAAGGGTCTCCGTGACTTACCCGGGAATAAAAACTAAAGAAAGTTAGAGCCCTTACCTCGGGAGTCGGGATATAATCTGTTCAGATCCCGCCTCTAATGAAGTTGTCCTACTCAAATTATATGCAATCAGGTTCAATTCATACCACATTCAGCTATGAAACAGCACCGATGAATTCGAGTAGGCCTATTCTAGGAAAAGTTACCAGATCAACTGGACCTTTTACCAGATAAAACCATGTGGATTTCAAATCAAACCAGTAGTCAGGTAAATTGGGCAAGTCATTTGCATCTCTAACTTCATCCTTACGCAAAATAATTACCACTTAACTCTATTACTAGTTTTTATACTTATATGAGCGTTTGACTGACTGATCAAAGCATGGAATTTTCTCTTTGTACAAATGAATTAGGTGAATGGTGGAACAGTGATATAATGGACGTGTTTGTGGAAGGGGTGACGACCGGGATTGATTTCAACGTATCAGATGCATATACCATAAATGGGCAACCGGGTGATCTGTATGAATGCTCACAATCAGGTAAGAAATAGTTTCTGCCATCTCTTTGTAATTAACAAATTCCCAGCATTCGCTGCTCGATCTAACTTACCAGACAAATCAGATTTTATGAGACTTTTAAGATTTGTAAAATACCCATTAATGTACATCTATTCATAAAAAAAATTTGTAAAATACCCGAATCCCATTTTCACTGTATATTTGTTGCATGCACACTAACTTTGGTGGCAGCAGTTTGAAATGACAAACCAATAATCAACAATTTCCCAAATGAAACGAATTTGATTTTTTTTTTTCCTTTGGTTTTTGATGTTGCAGAGACAAGCCGGTTTGTGGTTGAGTATGGCAAGACGTATCTGTTCCGCGTTGTCAACGCAGTGATGAGCTTCGGGATGTTTGTCGGCATAGCAAATCACACACTCAGAGTTGTTGGTCGAGACGGAGCATACCTTAAACCGTTTGATAGAGAATTTGTCCTGGTAAACGTAGGGCAGACCATAGATATCCTTGTAACAGCAAACCAATCACAAGGTCTCTATTATATGGCCGCCGATTCCTACAAAAGTATACAGACGAGTTATGATGCCAATAAAACAACAGCCATAGTCGAGTACAGGGGTTACAACTCCTCGCTAGCCTCGTCACCACCCTTACCATATCTTCCTTCCAACAACGACACAGCTGCTGTGTATGAATTCAGCGAGTGGTTGAGAAGCCTGGCATCCGAAGAGCACCCCATTGATGTCCCCATGGAGATCGACACCAGGCTAGTTTTCACCATGTCCTTGAACGAAGAACAGTGCAACGCTAGTGCCTGCTCCGCGGGCTATAAACTGGCTGCCAGTATGAACAACATCTCTTTCCTCAACCCGCGGATGGACATACTCTCCGCCTACTACGAAAGCATCAAGAACGTGTACACGACCGACTTTCCGGCGTTGCCTCCGTATATGTTCAATTTCACGGCGGACACGTATTCGAATGATCTGCTGGTGCCGGTGTATGGGACGAGGGCGTTGGTGGTGAAGTATAATGCGTCGGTGGAGCTGGTTCTGCAGGGCACCAAATTGCTGTTGGGGGATTATCATCCAACCCATCTGCATGGGTATCACTTCTATGCTGTTGGACAAGGCTTCGGCAACTTTGATCCCGTGAATGATCCGCTCAACTACAACTTGGTCGATCCTCCAAAGCTGAACACGATCGACGTCCCCTTCGGCGGATGGGCTGCTCTCCGGTTCAGGGCGGATAACCCCGGTAAATAACTTTACTTTCCTGCTTAGTTTCCTTTTGGGTTTTTCCGACACGAATGCCTTCATTTCTCCCTTTCCGGCTTCTCCTCGGTAGCGAGATTAATGAACTAACTCCTATAGTGGATACTTAGAGTTAATTTGATGAAGAGAATAATAAAATTAAAGCTTTCGGAACAAAATAAATGGACCCTATTCTTTGACTGGTAGCTAGGCATTTCTTGTAGCCCAAAAAAACATCTAGAAGATTGCCATAACATTGGATTGGATCCAAGAATGCAGCACCTCTGCCTCGGGATCACAACATATTCATTTTCCACTTGATTGAAAGGAAAGATAGCAAGGATAGGAGTCAGAGGGGATCCCATTGTATATATTTTTGGAATGATTTAAAGATACCATTCTTAGCAGTGTGGCTTAGTCAATTTGTCCTGCCAGCCTCTCTCTCCCTCTCTCTCTCTCATCCTTTCTGCCATCCTCTTGGTCTTTTGTCTTTTACCATTGCACTTGAGAGAAACAAAATCATAAAAAGAGTAGCAAAAAGAAAGAGTAGATTGTGGAAATCGGCTTTTACTTAAATATATAGTTCTTAGTATGCGCAAGTAGGATGTGCTTTTCTTAACTTTTCTTATATGTCGTTTCACGCTTTGTTTCATAAAGCGTGTGTTTGCCTAAATGATCAGCAGTTTCACATAAACAAACCAAGTGTTTGAGCGGCTTCCTTAAAATTCTGTAAGATCTTCATACAAAAAGCACATGGAACACAAATGAATATGATGACATGCCACAATTGTACATCGCCGACTGACTTATCGTGACAAGTGCCAATGCAGGTGTGTGGTTTCTTCACTGCCACTTGGAACGCCATTTTTCTTGGGGGATGACGACGGTGTTGATAGTGACCGACGGCCCGAATCCTGAAACAAGCATGTTGCCTCCCCCAACGGGCATGCCCAACTGTTCAGACCGAACTGTCCACATTACTCGAGACCAGAAGAGCGACGAGCCGCTGGAAGACGGCCTGCTGCCGGCCGTCAACGTCAATGAGGACGGTGTAGATGCGTCTGCGTGATAGCTTTAGTGGCAAGTTCTGAGGAAATATTATTTGGAATCTGCATTTTTATATAAAGGCACTCTTGGCTGAACTTGGGCCAAGGAGATCATTCCATATATAATTAAGGAGGTAGAACTAGAAGATGCATTATCATGTGCCATTATAAAGACTATGTTTGCCGATTATTTTACAAACTTAAGCTGTTTGCGATTGCCTAAATGATCAGCAGTTCCCTATAAACATACCAAAAGTTTGAGTGGCTCCCTTAAAATTCTGTCAAATCTGCATAAAAAACCCATCTTGAATAAAACAACCAATTTTTGAGAACAGCGAAAGACTCGCGTATAACAGCCTGATTTAGCTTGCAAATGAGATGTATCTTAATTCTTAACAAACATGTTAATTACCATGAATTGATTAGAGGTGTAGCATAACTGGTCAGATAACTTGCAAACGATGCATGACATTCTACTTAAAGTGTATACACGTTTCCCACCGAGGTCTGAAATTAGTGATGAACTCTAATAGTAGGAAGAAAGAGGGGAAATTTGGTCTCTTCGTGGTGTCTCTCCTTAACCATGAATTTGCCTATTATAACTTTTTTAAAGTTCAAAGTAGAGATGTAAACAAGTCAGATCGGGACCGTCTAAATGCATTGCGGCACCCGGACAGCATAAGAGCTTCAAGTAAAGTTAAGCAACTGTTTATTTAAACATCTTATGCTAAGGAATAAGAAAACCCTCGTATCAGATCCGGTCCACTTGCAGATCAATTAAGAGATAGGGCTAGAACTGGAAGATTTCTGCCGTTAAAGCCTGCTGGGAATTGGGCTCCCTCCCCTTTTATTAAAAAGAATTAAATGAAAAGGGAACGAAAAGCAGCAAACAGAACAATTAGGCTGCTGGTGTTCCCGTTTCATCAGAAGTCCAACTCACAAAACTATTTCCATAGAACTAGAAGATGCGTGTTTATTTTAAACAACGAGAATTCTTTTGGATAGAGTTTGAATTTGTGAGAAATCCTGTTGAGAAGGATTCTAATTAACTGAAATAATATTAATCCGTTCAATGGAGAAACAATGAGAGTTCCAAGCAAAATTCCTTTTGGGCATATTTGGCAAATGGAATAGTTACAAACTGTTTGATGAACTTTTGAGGCAAATTTAAAACACTTTTTAAGGTATTCCATACATTTATCCCAATCTTTAGGCTCTATTCATGAATGCTTGTTCCATTTGCCAAATAACTTGGTTTTCAAGTATTTCATATTTAAAGCTGGTTATATACGTCGTTCTTGTGCATATAATATCATGTGCCATTATAATAATAACAATTCTTGTTCCCTTTGCCAAATAAACTCATTGGTTTTCAAATATTTCATATTCAAAGCTGACCATTCTTATGTATATAATTTCATGTGTTATTATAATAATAACAAAAAAAGCACATGATTATTACAAAAAGAAACTTTTTGTAGGGACAAAAAAAAGAAGCAAAAAAAGGTTTAGGGTTTCAATAAAGAAAAAATTTGTCATCCATGTATACATATTGGTATGACCAATATACCCATTTAAGCAGTAAAAAATATTTTCTTTTTTTTGTCCCGCTTATAACATTATTTCATTATCTCATAAATATTTTTTATCTGATAAACTTGATTTTTTACTTATGTCCGTCTATTAGCTCATACTTATGTTTAGCGTTATCTCATTGTCTTATAAGTTTTTAGTTATCTCATACTTATATTTGATGTTATCCCATGCATCTATGTGTTTGTATCCCATTATCTCACAAATCTTTTGTTATCATATTAACATTACTTGTTATTTAATACTTATTTGTTCTCTCATGCACATGCATATATGTAATGTTTGAGCATAGAAGTAAATATACATATTAGTAATAGAGTTCACATCCGGTATAAACTCATTACATACATAGAAAAGTGTACATAACTCTCTCTATTTCATTAGCCTGTGGAGAACTAGCTCCGTTAATATTTGTATTCTATCTTTAGCATTGTTTACTATCTAGCTATAACTCCCAGCACAAGTACTTGGAAGCTTCACATATGGTTGAAACTAAATATTCAACCCAATGAAAAATTGTGTAAAGGAAAATTTATTAGTTCTAAAAAAAAGAAAGAGATTTATGCTCAATCTAAGGTACCTCAAAAAGACCTAAGCCCCTTCTCCTTTTCTCTCGTCCTCAAAGTCCAGTGCTTTTATTCCTTTTTCTCTTAACTACCACCTGTCAGCTATACCAGGAAATGACATTAAATCGATATTCTATATATATTGGTGCCCTCCTGCATCATCGGTATTTCAAAGTCCTCAAAAATTAAGGCGCCGGACGGCCGCCGGTGATGGTTATGGAGCGGCAACCACCTGCCCTGCCGCCACAGCAAATCACCATTTGCCTTCTTCTTTCTCCATTCCTCCTCTTCCGGCGGGCTCTCGCCGAAGTTCACTACCACGAATGGGTGGTAAGTTAACAAATGGGTGATACGGTTTCAAGTAGATGTTAAGGGCCAAAAGGTGAAAATGTTGGTGAACCGAACATAGGAAATGATGCTCTTTATATAAGGACAACATTAAGATGCTTTTTGATGAGAATGAAATACTCAAATAAAACAAAATAAAAAATCTAATAAAATGACAAATACCAATTGCCTGTTGAAGTTAGCATGAGGAACCTCATTTCAACGGTACACTAGCATTCAGTACATTTCTCCTTCTGTTGGCACTTTCTTTCTTCTTATTTTCTTTTCTTCATGCAATCGTAATGTGATCTATTTTGTTAGTGAAATTGGAAACTGACCTGATGCATCTATGAAATTCTTTAGGGGAAACTAAACAACTATAAAAAAGATATTTGTCACGACCCAGCGGATTTTACATTGGGCTTGAGCCTTTGGTTGGGCGAATCCTTAGCCTGACTCTAACCACCTAGTTTTAAGCCCCAAAAGTCTAAAAACTGAGACAAGAAACTACTAAATAACTTTTTTTTATATGGTTTTGAAAATCTCATAATCTATGTCACAATGGTACCCCCAATTGGTGGCGTACCACGTACCGGTACACCGGTATGGCGGTACTGGTACGGTGGTATGTTTGGATCTAGATCTGGGTTGAAATCAGATCCAAACTACATTATAACTAAAAAAAGAAAAAAAAAGACTTATCCTTTACTCTCTTTTTTTGTTTTTTTTACTTTAACATAAGAAGTCTCATTAACAAGATGAAACATTGATAATTTATTCATTATGAGCTTCTTTTTGTTGGCATTTTTGTTACAACTTGTGGTTTTATTATATATAATAATTATTTTTTTGCATTAATTTTATATAATAGATGCCGTATCCGTACCAAGATTTTAAAAAATGCCGTACCCGTACCCGTACCATTGTGACATAGCTCATAATGTTTAATATGAGACTGAAATTTTCAAATGAAGATAAGTGAATGTCGTTTTGCCAAGAGTTAAATTGCATAGATGAATCTCCTTCTTATGTGATCTAAGTATACGTTAAGGTGTGCAAACATGTTTTGTTTAGGAAACTAATAAGAGATGCTTTTGTGTCAATTTCAATATATTTTGTTAGAGTACGAAAATCGCATTTGCATGATTAACTTTCGTGAAAAATACTAATATTAAGAGAACAAATTTGATAAGGTATTGTGGGCAGGTGTAAAAATGTATTTTTCCTTCCATCCAAACTACTCAAATCAAAGATTCAAATTGTGATGGGTAAAATAACTCGGACGTGGCAGCAACAAAAGTGAACGGGCCTTTTGATTTGCTATTTTCGGCTCTTAATGGCCGGCAAAAGTCGAAGAACACACGACCAACCCCACTGCAGCAGTTGCTTGCTGTTGCAGATGATGACAGACGCACGTTGCTACTGCTGACAGCAATTTTTTAGGGACCGAGTCAGCACGTTATCAGATTCTTCAGAAAAAGCTGATAGAGGAGGACCATATACTCCTCCTTTTGAAATCCTTTCCATCCTTAAAAGAAGTGAATCTCCAGTGTGTTATTAGTCACTCTCACACTTCTGAAGTTCAGAACGATGACTTTCCTAGACATACCGGCGGCTTCTCTCTCTCTCTCTCTTATTGAAATCCTTCTTCTTGAGCTCCCCATGATCCAGATTTGAATCAAAATTCAACTAGATTCTTTTAAAACTTAAAGTTGTATTTGAATCTGAATCATATTACATGTCATTTCGTAAATCCGAATCCGACCCGAGTTCTTAATTAGATGTTTACAAGTCCGATTATTTTAAAATTTAAATACAAGTCCCTTAAAAAGGTGGACTATCTTACTGCTAGGGCTGCACAGAAGCAAAGTTGAGCCCGAGTTTGGCCAACTCGAGCCCGAATCATCTCAAAAAACTGGAGCTCAGCTCAACTCGAGTCGACCTTTTTATAGCAAGCTCGAGCTCGACTCGACTTATTTAACTCATGTAACCCGTTCAGACATTAACTCATGTAAGAATTAACTCTGTGTATGTATTAAACTCTTGTAATTGTGAAAATTTATTTTTATCCTAATAGTTAAAACTGGTGAACTGGTTGTGACAGTATTATATAGAGTACTGATTTGCGAGTCGAGTCAAATATAAATGAGTAAGTTCCTCAACCTTGAATTGACCATCATTTTTCATTTCAAACATCTTTGTAAGCTCCGACCATCATTTATCATTTCAAGCATCTTTGTAAGTTACAACTTGACTTGTTTAGAAAAAAAGTCCAGCACTACTTCATGTATATAAAACCCCCACTAGCCGTGGGGGGACTGTGTCAAAGGACAAGACTCCAGCGAGGACGATGGAGGGGACAGGACTCGTCCTGAAGCTACTGCAAAGCCTCTGCTTCCTTCTTTCGCCTTGGCTGTTCCGGCCGGTTCTAGCCGAAGTTCACTACCACGAGTGGCTTGTGAGTATCAGAACCGATCGTTCCACTGGCTTCATTAGCTTTCTCATTCGCCATTCTTCTGTTTGTTTGCCACGGTACTGATACACATACACATAATAAACCCGCCCTGAGATGTTCCTTTCTCCCGCCCTGAAATCTGCAGCTGAAGAAGAGAACGTCTGAAGCTCGATCGCCGCATTGAACTTCCTATGCGAATGGAGTTGATCTTCTTCTTCCTTCTTCTTTAGATTTTGAAGTTTCCGGAGAGGGCAATGACTCACTACCAAGACTTGATAGTAATAGTTCAATTCCACACTCTTACTGATGCCTAGTTTGACTCTCGTCAAGCGAAGGGGTAATGCAAAGATACGAGTTTTAGAGTTTTACACTGCTAGCATGACATGAGACATGTTGCAGTTCACATTCAGCTTCGCTGTTTATATCCTCAGTGTTAGCATGACATGAGACATGGATGCAGAAACTGTTGGGTCGGGTCCAGCCTCAAGTGAGGACCCGACCCGGGTGAAAAGGAAAAAGGGGAAAGGGCACCCGATGGTGCCCTCTCCCTCACGCGTCCTCTCTCACGTCTCTCTCTCGTTATTTCTTTTGGGGAAAAAGAAGAACATGTCTTCTTGGTGGCTGCTCACAACAAGAGAAGAAGGAGAAGGAGAAGGAAGGAAGAGAAGGGGAGAAGGAAGAGAAGGGGAGAAGGAAAGAGGAGGAAGAGCACGGTTGTGGGTTTGGGCAGCCGTGTGGGTTCAAGCGTAGAGAGAGAAAGTGAAGAAAACAAGAGAAAGAAAAGAAGGAAATACGGTGATCTCTTTTCTTGTTGTTTTCTTGTGCATTCATTCTTGAGAATGATTTATGCTATTCTCTGCAAGATGAACAACGTAGTTGTATTGCCT
>JAANDH010001422.1:32140-56209 GCA_011799765.1 Nymphaea thermarum
ATAAATATAAGTCTCTCTTGCCCGTGGTTTTTTACCCCATTATTGGGGGTTTTTCCACGTAAATTGGTGTCTCCTATTTTTCTGCATTTCTAGCATATATTGTGATATATATTGCTGCGATATTGGTGTCGGAAACTCGTTCTTATGCACGCTGCCCTGTAATTCCGAATTTCAGCAATTTTATATTGGTTTGGCCTCTTTTTTAATTGTTGTCGGGATATTCTTTTGGGGGATACGATCATAACAGAAACTACCGGCAAGTTATAGAAGATTCTAGGATAATCCTTTAGATGAACGGAATTCTTGAATTATAGGGAACTTGATACATGTCTCTTTGTTGGTAGGAAGATCTTACTAGCTAACGCAACAAACTGATTTTCTTTCTTTCTTTTTTCTCCTGCTATATAGTTCCAACAACATTCTTGTTTTGAAAGAGAAGCCCTGCTTTATCTATCTCCTGCAAACACGTGTTTGACTACTTCACTGTCACTTGGGCAACCATTACGTTTGGGGAATCCTAGGAGTTTTTGTGGTCATGGACGGTCCGACGCCCGAAACGAGCATGCTGCCTCCGGCCCTCCACCAACCTACATGTCGCAATGTTCTGATGTAGAGCTCATCCAAGAGAGGCCACAATCTCCTGCAAATCCAGAGAAGCGTAGGCAAATGTTTATGCTGAACTAAAGTTGTTTGTGAATTTATGGGATTGTTACTCCATCGACACGACATCTAGTTGTTCTTCTAAGCCAATAAGAGCTCCATTCTCGACTTTTCAACAAGCCGAGACTTCAACACCCATAGTGCGTCTTCTTCAGGACAATCGTTTAGTGCTGCTCCGTATGAAACCAGTCCTTTTCTATAACTCTATGTCCTTTCTGCAAGAAACTTAACCACCCAATATGCAGAAAAGAGAAAACAATGGAGTAAAATGATTTGGATAATGAAATCGACCAACAACAGGTATAAAAAAGTCAAGAATTGGATAATCTAAACACATGAAAATTGGATTCGCTCCAACAATATAGTCAGATAGAGCTCTGAAAACCAAAATGCGGATAGTACATACTGAAAACTTTACTTCTTCAAGGAAGTACAGATGCTTCTTACGTTTTTCGGATAGTAACTTTTTATTATATGATTTTGAAGATCTCTCACAATGTTTGATATGACACCAAAATTTTCAAATGAAGCATTCGAATACGTGAATGTCGTTCTGACACCAAAATTTTCAAATGAAGCATTAGATTACGTGAATGTCGTTCTGCCAAAAGTTAAATTGCATAGATGTAATCTCCGTCTATGTGATCTAAGTATACGTTATTGTGTGCAAATAAGAGATGATTTTGTATCAATTTCAATGTATTCTGTTAGAGTACGAAAATCGCATTTGCGTGGTTAACTTTCATGAAAAATACTAATATTATGAGAATAAATTTGATAAGATATTCTGTGCAGTGGTAAAAAGGTACTTTTTTTTTCAACCAAACCACTCAAATCAACCGGTGGTGGGTAACACAAATCAATGAACGAGCCTTTTCATTTGCCTTTCCTTTTAGTAGGCAGTTTTACATTTATGGCCATTCTCGGCTCTTAATGAATACCGGGTGCTTAGCACCTACCAACCTGCCGACTTTGTAGTTTGGTTGCATTTTGCACACGTGTGGGCAAACGTCAAAGAACACACAACCCCACTGCAGCAGTTGTTAGCTGTTGCCGATGATGACAGACGCACGTTCCTACTGCTGGCAGCAAAATATATATATATATATATATATATATATATATATATATATATATATATATATATATATATATATATATATATATATATATATATATATATATATATATATATATATTAGGAACGTGCGTCTGTCATCGGCAACAGCTAACAACGGCTACAGTGGGGCTGTGTATATATATATATATATATATTTAAAAAAGAATGGGGGAAGTATGGACAAATATAACCGGGACCATGTGAATACGACATGTGACAACTAAGTTATTATATCAGATTTGTTTGCAAATTTCTTATTTGATAAATGCAATATCTGACATGAATGAAAGAAAGCATATTGAATAAGAAAGGCCCGCCAGATTTTTCTGAAAAAACTGATAGAGGAGGACCATATACTCCTCCTTTTGAAATCCTTTCCATCCTTAAAGAAGTGAATCTCCAGTGTGTTATTAGTCACTCTCACACTTCTGAAGTTCAAACGATGACTTTCCTAGACATACCAGCGGCTTTTCTCTCTCTCTCTCTCTCTCTCTCTCTCTCTCTCTCTCTCTCTCTTATTGAAATCCTTGTTCTTGAGCTCCCCATGCATCTCCATGGAAGAGTGTCAAAGTTGTGAAAGAGTATCAAGATGATTGTGTATATATAGCTGATTTAGTTTCAAAAATTAAAGAGCTTAGATCGCCTGATACCTGACTTGAATCGGTGACATCTTCCTGTATACTTACTTAGAAAATGGTTAAGCATGAGACTCTTAGGTGCCAGATCCATCATGAATTATATCGGCCGTTGATTGTTCTAAGATGGATGGTCTAAAAAAAAATCAAGAAGAAAAAGTTGTAAATTAATACTAGGCAGCTAAAACATCATATCTCTTTTTCTTTTCCTTGGGTATTTTTTGGTCATTCTTCTTGTAATGATCTATGCTAAGATAATTTCTTGAGGGTGTCACGCCTACTAGTATCTACCAATTTGTCTATACTTGTATGTTTAGTAAAATAATAATGAAGGTGTGTATTCTTGACAGTATGTAGTGTCATCCACATGGAAATGGATTGAAGATGCAAGTTGTCTGATAGGAGTGGAGGCTGGAGCGCCGTCTCCATTTGAAGATTAGACGAGACTAGAAGGTAGTGGTTCTGATTCACATAAAAAATTGCCCGCATAATGCGCTACAACTTGCCTCACGAGGCGATTATAGGGACTGTATTGTTATTGCCAAACGTTGTCTGTATTTTCAACTTTAACTGTCTCTATCTCAACTAATAGTAGTCGGAAGTACTGTATTGTCATTGTCAACAAGTTTTATTATCTCGCTCACCTACTTCCTTTAATGAAGCTCTCTCTCTCAAGCAAAATTTCTAGATACTAAGCAGTCCAGTGACATTGGTTCATAGGTCAGAACCAAGGAATCAGTTAGATATGTTGCAATTAGCGACCAAGTACCTGATTAGTTGCTTGATATTGTGATACTTGAGCCAATTTCATGACATCAAGATGAATGAGTGGATGATGATTATGGTTATTCAAAGTCACCCAACTATCCAATTAATACTATCTCAAGCACATGAATGGTTAAAAGAAAAACGAGGGGCAAGTGATGTGAACTAATAGTAAATGACAAAAATATTAATCATGTATTTTTGCTTTTTTTTTATGTGAACTAATAGTAAATGATAAAAATATTAATAATGTATTTTTCCTTATTTTTTTTCTCAACCATCTATCATGTTAAATCTAATGATCTTGGTTACTTGAAAATGGTACCTTTTTTATAGGGAATGCATCCCACAAATCACGTATGCAATATTGGTGAAACCCTTACTATTTAGCTTATATTTATATCCACATTCAATCTTCAATAATGAACATTGCACATGGGCAAACAATGCAAGTAGTACTTTGCTTCGAAGAGCTCGGAACCTGCTTTTATCTTATTTTATTTTTGTATATATAGGATCCAAGGATTCGTTTCTCCACTATCTATAGCTTTCTAGTGTCGGTTGGCCAGTTTTTCAAAATCTCATTTCACAGATGAAGTTGGTGCGTTCAGTGTCCCTAAATGTAAGTCAAAGAAAGAAAGATCAATAAAAATCGATGCAGAAACTAAATCTTTTGAAGATTTTAAAGTCGACGAATTTGTAGTGTTTCAAACTTAGGGGCCCATAAAATATAATTAGTACATCCAACTTAGTAGATTGTTTTAACCAATAAGTCAGGATCTCAATATCGAGTTCTTTGGTATCGTCATTAACGTTCGAGAGATGATATCATGGGGCACGTGGAAGTTACTTTTTTTCAAAGAAAAAGTAAAAATTGACGCGAAGTGGAAGGGGATCGTTGGTTGAAGTTGAAGGGCAGATACCCGCACCAGGTAGAACTCCACGTATATAAAACCCCCACTAGCCGTGGGGGGACTGTGTCAAAGGACAAGACTCCAGCGAGGACGATGGAGCGGGGAGGACTCGTCCTGAAGCTACTGCAAAGCCTCTGCTTCCTTCTTTCGCCATGGCTGTTCCCGCCGGTTCTTGCCGAAGTTCACTACCACGAGTGGCTTGTGAGTATCTGAACCGATCGTTCCATCTCAGTGGCTATTCTTCTTTTATTTGTTGCATGCCTGACTCTTACAGCAAGGTGTCTGTTTGCCATGGCGTTCATGTAGAACAATGTGGATATCATCTGTTTGCCATGGCGTTCCACTGGCTTCATTAGCTTTCTCGTTGGTCATTCTTCTGCTTGTTTGCCACGGTACTCATGCACATTTACACATAATAAACCCTCCCTGAGCTGTTCCTTTCTCCCGTCCTCCAAAAGCAGATGAAACGAACAACTCCTTCTCGCTTGTTTGATTCCTACTCTTGGGACGTCCCAAGAAAAGGAAGTACAGATACTTCTTACCTTTTTCGGTGAAGTGACAACAATATTGGTGTCCTGAAATTTTTGATTTACTTGTTTGATTGTTGTCGGTGCTCTTAGTGTGAAGCTAGAATTTTTTTTGTAAAGCATTAAATATATAATTAACAAATTTTTAGTTGACCTTAAGACAGTGAGTCTAGTGGAACTGCACCATATAACTTAACCCAGGTTTACCTATAGTCAATACGTAAATTCAAAGTTTTTAAACTGAGCTCTGTAAAACAAGCGCTGCTGCAGGGGACCTCTACCTATCTAGCATAGTGCACCTATACTTTGAAAGGATAAATGTGGGAGGAGGAAGACATAAAGTGGTTTCCTACTAAGATATGAGAGAAACATAAAAGTTATTTTTCCATTTCCTCCAAATTTTGGGCAATATGCAAAAGTGGTGTGTTCGACCCCGAACATGCAGCTTGCACTTTGGAATGATGATCCAACGTTCCTGGTCTCTATCACGGTACAACTCTGTCAGTCTCCCTCAACTTCATTCCTACACCCGCCATGTTAATTTTGTGACAGTGACGCTAGCCCGGAGACTTTGCTTTAGATTTGACGATGAGTTTTTCGTTTTCTCTGTGCTTTTCCCCACTCTCACCCTAGTGGACATTATGACACATTGAAGGGCGGTCTTGGTAGGGCCTGACCCACCTATAAGTCGAAAAGTAAATTTTACTGTTAATATTTTTAAAAATTTAAGCTGCTATAGAAATTAAAAAAAGAATATGGTGGGGTGGATATATATATATATATAACTCCTGCGATAAAAAAAAAACCTTACTTTATCCCTACTCATAATTGCCAATTGATTATGAGTAGCTTTAATTCGAGCTCAACTACTTAGAGACGGAAATACCCACATTAACAGCTAGCCAGATTTCAGCATTGAATAAATCCACCGAGATTTGCCCATCTGTAATGGAAATGACATGAGTCAAACGGCAGTACTTACCCATACCGAGCTTTGTTTGGTTTCTTTAAAGTTTAACAATATTTGAGTAGGTATGACCGGCAGCTAAACATCCATTAATGGTATAATATTGGCGATTTGGGTGTTGGCATTTGTTTTTTTTTAAAAAAAAGGCGTTGCGGTTTCCAAGATGGTCCTCCGGTTGGAATTATCAGTTCGGAAAAGAAAATTTCCCCAAAAATTATTCCCATAGGCGTCAAAAATTTTTACTGCGATGGGATTGTCTTGTGTGGGCAGGTTGCCTCGACTTCATACACCAGACTGTGTGAGACTAAGGAGATAATAACGGTCAATGGACAGTTCCCAGGACCAACTCTGTACGTGAACAAGGGCGACACAGTCATCATCAACGCCTTCAACCAAGGCAACTATTCTCTCACCATTCTTCTTCTTCTTCTTCTATCTAAAAGCCTCAGCAGCAAACTGCAGTAGTACGCTATGTTATGCAAAGATAAATGTGAGTTATATGCGATGGGACAAACAGTTTCACTTGAGTGTGCTGTGGATGGGTACTTTACCTAGTTTCACGTGAAGCTGCTTGAACATGTGTGTGTCCCTCTGCATGCGTGCATGCCCACTTTCCGGGAATGCATGTATCAACCACCTGACTGTGAAAATGGAGATTCAGTGGGCAACGTGATCTGATTTTTCGAGAACTTGATGTGAAAATGTAGGCATGGCTTGAAGCAGCCAAGGAACCCGTGGTCCGACGGGACGGAGTATATCACCATGTGTGGTGTTCCACCGGGAAAGAACTTCACCTACACTCTTCTCTTCTCAACAGAGGAAGGCACCATCTGGTATCACGCTCACAGTGACTGGACTCGCGCCACAGTTCACGGAGCCATAGTTATCTACCCAAGGATGGGAACCACTTATCCCTTCCCAAAGCCAGACAAGGAATATGTTGTTGTTTTAGGTTCGTTTGACTCCTCTGAAATTATATTGATTTTCGCCTTTATTCTGTTCCTCTTCATTGAGATCCAGTAATCAGGCTGATGATCATCAAAAGTAAAAGTAAAATTTTGTATATGTGTGTGTGCGCGCGCGAGCGCACGTGCGTGTCAAATTGATTATCATGTTTTCAAATACGATCAGGGTGATGGTGTATCTTTCTTAATTTCAAAATGCATACTGATAAAAAGTCTAATGTAAGCATATATGACTTGGTAGATGCTGTGCCCATCTTAGCTAGGGTGACGGAATTCGATTGGGTAGACTTAAATTTTGTTCCAACTAGAAAGTTAGTATATATCAAAAGAAGTTGATGCAACCTTGAAAAGCTTGCTAGGATTAGGGCTGCATAAAACAGAGATCTCTGCATCCGCTAGTGATCAGAAGATCATGAGCTCTTCTTTGTTTTCACTGGCAGGTAGCGGCTGACACAAGGAATTGCAGACCAAACGACTATTACAAGTGTCCACCATGATTTTATTAATTAGCGTAAAAGTTTGATGCATTTCTCTTTGTTTTGATCATTAAAAAAAAATTTAAATTCATCTGACTTTCATGAGTAAATGATTGTTGCACACATATACATATGTGTGTGTGTGTGTCTGTGCAGGGATGCACAAGAGGGCAATGCGATCAAACTCAATTTGAATGCCTTGTCCCCTTCATGTTTTAACTGATCAGCATGCATCCACTTTGGATCCATTCTGTTACATGAATTCAAGTGATTGAAGTGTTTCCTTTCTTGTACAAACTATTTTAGGTGAATGGTGGACAAGTGATGTGATGAAGGTGTTCATGGATGGGATAATTGGTGGCACTGACTTCGACAATTCAGATGCTTACACAGTAAATGGCCAACCAGGTGACTTATATGCATGCTCCCAATCGAGTAAGTAACTTATCCCATATCAACACGTTGATAACGGATGCTTGGGATTTATATATAAAAATTTCAGTTAGAATTTCTTCTATTTAGCTACATCTTCCATGTGCAACACACGCAGCAGCAGAAAGAACGAAGCTAAAATTGAACACTCCTTTGTAATATCATGAAAGCAGTATTCAGCTTTTAGCAACTTTTGTAAGGATGATTTGGTGGGCCGACATATGTCAATGAGAAATTTCAGATATTATGACTGTCCTAATATAAATATTCACTTAAGTGATTACATTTTAGGATATTACGTTATTTTATATGGTATATAATAATTTTATAATGTATAGATACATGTACGCAATTACAGACTCTTTGATGGGTTGAATCCGTAATTGCTCATAATATAAAATGGTAGTGGACCCTGGGTCGTGCAATGGTTGCTTGAAACAATGGTTTCTAAGATTGTCTCTTCCCCATCATAGAGTCACCGCATGTGCACCGCACAGACTCAGGAAGATCCTACAGTGATCTCACCGTTCGTGCAGTTTAGATGGATTCAGGTATGCTTCCGCTACAGTTAAGATTTTGATTCAATGATTTAGCATGAACATGATCATGTTTAAGACATATTTTTTTGTTTGCGTATGTATGAGAAAATCTCCAACATTTCTTTCATTCATTAGGTTCAACGTCTTCATGGATACAACATGGTTCTTCCTTTAATTTCATCGTTGGCTGATGATTTGGTTTTAATTTCTGTTTTTGCAGACACAACACAGTTCGTCGTTGAGTATGGCAAAACATATCTTCTTCGCGTTGTCAATGCTATAATGAGCATGGCGCAGTTCTTCGGCATAGCGAATCACACACTCACAGTTGTTGGTAGAGATGGAGCCTACCTTAAACCGTTTGATAGAGAATTTATCCTGGTAAACGTAGCGCAGACAGTAGATATCCTTGTAACAGCAAACCAACCACAAGGTCTCTATTATATGGCAGCCAGCCCTTACTCCACCGCAATAAGGAGATCAAACTTTGATTCCACCCAAACAACAGCCATAGTTGAGTATAATGGCTATTACTCCTCTCAGGCTTCACCATCCTTCCCATATTTACCATTCTACAATGACACAGTTGCAGCATATGAATATGAACTGAACCTGAGAAGCCTAGCGTCCAAAGAACACCCCATTGATGTCCCAATGGAGATTGACACTAGATTAGTCTACACAGTGTCCATGAATGAACTTGATTGCAACACTAGTGCCTGCACATTGGACTATAGGCTGGCTGCAAGTATGAACAATATTTCTTTTATGAATCCACAAATCGACATACTCGAGGCCTACTATCAAAGCATCAAGGGTGTTTACACGACTGATTTTCCGAGTTTCCCTCCCTATATGTTTGACTTTACGGAAGAAGATTATCCGGAAGAACTCGTATATCCTACAACTGGGACGAGGGTGAAGGTGCTGAAGTATAATTCATCAGTGGAGCTGGTTTTGCAGACAACCAACTTAGTCTTAGGGGATTATCACCCTGTTCATTTGCATGGCTATCATTTCTATGTGGTTGGACAAGGCCACGGGAACTTTGATCCCGAGAAAGACCCACTCGAATACAACTTGGTTGATCCTCCAGAGGAAAATACGGTCGGAGTCCCATTCAGTGGGTGGTCGGCTTTAAGATTCAGAGCAGATAATCCACGTAGTTCCATTTTCTCTTTTTACTGTTCTTTTTGTGGTTTTGCCAATCTCTCTCTCTCTGAAAATCTGCTAAAACTAGTATTTTCATGTTTAAGTGTGTTTTTCCTAACAATAACAAAGGCTCTTAAGCCTGATTATCAGATCAAGTTTGTTCTTGTAAAAATTACCAAACCACAGAATGATCTATATGTAAAAAGAAACAAAGAAAATGTTAAGATAAATTCATGTCCAAGTATTTTTTGGTGTGACCAGATTTGTCTTGGATGTGAACTGTCTAGATCTTCCAATTGCCATATATATGTTTATATGCCTCGAACGTTAATTGGTAAATTTTTTGGTATAGGTGTATGGCTGCTTCACTGTCACTTTGAACGCCATTACTCCTGGGGTATGACCGCAGTGTTCATAGTAACTGATGGTGAAACAGATGAAGCCCGTCTTCTGCCTCCGCCGACAGGCATGCCCAACTGCTCAGACGCAGAGCTCATAACCAAGCCCTTTGATCAACCTGGCCAGCATGAAGGAGACATAATCTCTGTATGATTAAACGAGATGTGCCAGTTGCGCCAAAATTTGAAAAGTTGACTTGATCGGGTGGTGCAGTGCAAGCATGAATAGCCAGAGGAGGCAGTAGCAGACGTTGTTGAGTTAGATTGTAAGAGATTTGCATGTTTCCTTTCTAGAAGGAACAGAAGTGTTAGTTCCCTAAGCAATAAAATGTGTGAAGTTGAAAGGATTTGCAATACAGTGTCCTATCATTGCTTATTTCCGTTCCACCCTTCATCCTTTCTTCAACTTTTTCTTGTAATATTTTCAAAGAACAACAGTTTTCCATTCGGCCTCCAAGGTTAAAGTTGATTTCATATAGAATGTCACTCTTAATTAGGGGAAATCGTGTTCCAGGTCACCGTTACATACACTAGCAGACTATATATTGCATTTTTACCTCTCTTCCACTAGAATTTGTGGCAGATACGCAGTATTGAATCCTCTGCACTTTCTTATCTTGTCAACAGCTTCCCATGCAATACTTTAGTTTTGGGAGGTCGGGCTCCCTTCCCTTTTTATTGCAGATGAATCAAAGAATTACAAAAATAAAAAGCCAAACAAACAGCAAAATTAAGGAGCTAGTCCACGCATGATTCATTACTTTACAGTTTACACGCAGCTACAAAAAGTTGATTGATGTTTTCTTTGCAGATCGGGAATGTATTTATTAGCAAGTCTAATACTAAAGGATTTTAGCGTGTTGTATGTAACTAATTTGCCTTCCATCAGCCGGAAGCAAGAATTCACTTGGCTATGGGAAATGCTCCAGACTCTTCCTCTCCATATGTCAAATGCTATTCTAGGACTAATCCTCTCATAGTGTTGGAAATATATAATAACATAACGCGGTACTTTATGTTGCACACATTAATACTCTCTTTTGATGTAAAACTCAAGAGATGACTTGAATTTTATGAACTTTGAATGGTAGAGTGCTTTTAGTAAATCTGTCCACTGGATTATATACTTTAGGAAACGCGGAACTCACTGTTTTTCATTGAAATATGGAAACGGTAGAAGCAGCATGCAGATCACCGTCAATGAGCAGTTTATCATTGCTGTCGAGGAACAGTTCTTCCTTCGATTGGCAGCTGAATAAAGCGCTTCCATTCTATGCTACTCTGTTTCCGAGTGTTGGAAGGTTCATCGGAATCTTTTCCTTTGGTGGGAGAACACTGATGAATAGGTTAAAAAAATAAACAAAATGAAATGATTGATCATGGTTTTTCACGATGATCAAAAGTCGTTTGTTGAATACTTGAGAGACTTACCGATGGATCACACTGATTAAAGTAAAAATTAAAGGGCCAAAGGATGAACATTTCAGTGAACCGAATATGGGAAAGGATTCTTTATATGACGGCAAAATTAAGATGTTTTTTTGACAAGGATCAAATACTCAAATAAAACAAAATGAAAACCTTTAATGAAATGAAAAATACCAATTTCCTGTTGGAGTTAGAAAATGAGGGGCCTCATGTCAAGCGCACAATAGCATTCAGTAGACCTCTCTCTCTCTGTTTGTTGGACACTTTCTTCTTATTTTCTCTTCTTCAGGCGATGGTAGTGCGATGTGTTTTGTTAAAAAAATTGCCAACCGACCCATTGCATTTATTAGATCTTTTGGGGCAAATTAAAAAGCTTATTTATCATGAACTCGCCTGCTGCTTTGGTTTGGTTAATCCCAATCTGCTTTCTGTTGTACACCAAAAAAGGCTAGAAAATCTCTTACGATTTTCAATATATGATTTAACTTTTCAAAGTAAAGCATTACAATATTGAAATGCCTTTCTAGCAAAAGCGGAATTGCATATTATATATATTGTTTGAGTCTGAAAATGGCATTTGCACGGGTACTTTCATGAAAACACTAATCGTAAGAGAACGAATTTATGACGTATAATAAGTTATTGTGCGGAAGGGCAAAAAGGTACTTTTCTTCCAACCAAACTATCCAAAATTAACATTTGGTACGTGGGCGCAACAAAATCATGATTTGCCTTTCCTTTTAGTGGAGAGTTTCTTTTTTTTCTTTTCACACCCTCTAATTTCTAAAATTCGCCATACACGCACACTTTTGTTGCTCGAAGTCAATTTTCTTTGTTTCCACTTCCCCACCACTTACAAAATAGTTGTAATAAGTGGACAAAAGAAATTCAAAATTTACATCTTCATTTGACGACTAAGACGAGGGGATTTATGTTTGAGTAGGGGTGGATCTAAGAAATTTTCGTTGTAGGGGTAGCCTTACGAAATATAATTTTTCAAAACTTTTATATATGTTGGACTAATTTTTTAAAAAAAAAGTTACATGTAAAATTTTGTTTTTCTAAAAATCTGAAGGGCTGCCTCCGCCCGTGTTTTGCTGCATCTAGATGATTGTATATATACGCATGTAAACTGACTTAGTTCTAAAAATTAAAGAGCTTAGATCGCCTGATATCAGACTTGAACTGGTGACCACTTCCTATACAAATACTTGGAAAAATTGTTCAGCATATTACCCTTAGGTGCTAGATCTATCATGGATCATACTAACTGTTGATTTTTTTTAGATGGTTGAAAGAAATTGAAGAAAAAAGTTATTAATTAATATGTATTACAAAAGTAAAATATCTTATCTTTTTTGTCTCATCGTTTCTTTTTCAGTCATGAAATCTAACTCTAACAAGATTTTCCACGGTTCTAACACCCAAGTATGTAGTATATACTTATTTCTTTAATGCTTGAATCTTTAATAAAATAATAACAAAAATACATTAAATAAGGCAGCGAATTTGCCGGCAATATACATATGACTGTTAGATGAGACTAGAAGGCAGTAATTGCCCCTTGAATGCGCCTACAACTTGCGACAAAATATTAATAATTGCAGAGACTTTGTTGTTAATATCGCCTATATTTTCGCTCTATCTCAATCACCTATTTCCTTTACCTCATTTAATGAATCTCTCTCTCTCTCTTTCTCTCCTACGGATGCTAGTTAGATTTGTTTCTCTTTTTCTTCTCTCCTAGTAACTATTTATTTTTTCTTTTCCTTTGTTTTCGCCATTTTTTACGCTATATCCTTGCATCCGTCAATAACATTTTTGGATTTTAAATGGTGAGGTTTCCGTCAGGTTTAAAGTAGAAAAGTTGTTTTAAATAAAAAAATAAAAAGGTTAAAAACCAAGACAACAAATTATTTAACGATCCTTTTATAAGTTCTGAAAGATCTTTTATACTTTCAATATAGGACTAAACTTCTGAAAGTAAGGCGTCACAATATTTGAATGTCTTTTCTAACGAAATCTGAATTGTATGGATGTAATCTCTGTCTTATATGAAGTAAGCATACCATAACATGTGTAAACAGGTTTTATTTCCGAAACGAAGAGATGTTTTTGTATCAATTTCTACATATATTGTTTGAGCCTAGAAATCACATTTGCATGGTTACTTTCATGAAAAATACTAACAGTAAGAGAACAAATTAATAGCGTAAGATAAGTTTATTGTGGACAACGGTAAAAAGGTACATTTCTTCCAGCCAAACTAATCAAATTAAACTTTGGTACGTGGCCACAACAAAATCATCAAACCAATCAACGACCCTCATGATTTGCCTCGCACACGCACTTCAAACCACAAGATGATTGTATATATATTGATTTAGAACAAAAAATTAAAGAGCTTAGATCGCCTGATACCTGACTCGAATTGGTGACATCTTCTTATATAAATACTTGGAAAATTTCAGAGGTGTGAAACCCTTAGGTGCTAGATCCCCTGCTCATAGTCATATTACTTTTAAAAGTTTGCCGTGTTTGAATAGGTTGGACCGACAGCTACATCCTCAGCTAACTGCAACGATCACATTCGATACAAGCAGCAGTTGCCACTGGGAAAACTTACCAGAGGTGAATTTAATGCCATAGTAAATATTAAATAACCAGCTGTCTCTAAACAGCCAATAAGTCATAAAATAATATAATGGGTGACAAGTTGAGGACCTTGGTAAAAACTGTATTAATTTAATCTTTTTTTTTTTGCAAATTTACTATTTTACCGTTGAGAGAAGAGATGGCCGTCTTGCCAATGCCTTGCCCTCACAGGGATGACTCCAGACCAATTGCAGAGCACAAAAATGAAATAGTCAAAAGAGCTTCGTAGATCAAACATTTCATCAAACGCTTGGAGTGCGAGTCCTGAGACATGTCACAGCTGGCTATCGAAAAGCGGATTTATTAAGGCCAAAGCAAGACATTGAAGGTCTGCATTCAGAAGCCCTCTAAACAGTAAATGTGTGAAGTTGAAAGGATTTGCAATACAATTAAATGTCCTATCATTGCTTATTTCCAGTCAATCATCGATCCTTCGTCCAACTTTATCTTGTAATATTTTCAAAGAACAATAGTTTTTCTTTTGGCCTCCACAGTTGAAATGGATTTCGTATAGAATGTCACTCTTACCTCTCTTCCATTCGAATCTGTGGTAGATACCCAGTATTGAATCTGTCCTGCACTTTCTTATCTACTCAACTGCTTCCACGCAAGACGTCGGACTTCCTTCCCTTTTCCTTTTTGTTGTAGATGAACAAAAAATTTGTCGTCTACCGCTAGTGACGGCCTCACTTCCGACACTTTGGGTCGCCAGCAGCAGCATTCTGCTTTCGTGCGGGCTTCAAGAATTATCGGTGGCGCCTCTCAACTCTTCTGTGGATCTCAGATGACCTTTTATCTCTCCGACAATGCGTGAGGAAGGCAGGGATTTCGATCAGGCACAAGCGTCAAGTATTCTCCGGCCAACCCTGGGCATCGACTCTGGCTGGCACCCGAAACTCAGATTCGGGTTCAGTTGGACAATTCAAACTTGAACCCAAGCTTGAGCACGGCCTGAGCTTGGCCTAATTATATTAAAAAAAATATATTTTTTAATATATAATAATATATAAGTATAATTAATTGTAATAGAAATATTATATTTAATGTTAAAAAAATATCTGTCTCAATTGGACTTATGTAGCTCAATCAGGCCAACTGGGTGCCTTTTTTTTTTTTAAGTCCAAACCTAAGCCCGAGTCGAGCTGGGTACCGGGTACCTGCCGGCAGCACAACTCCCTACTCTCCATGTGCCATTTTGAGAGATGTGCGTCTCTCATTGTTGGGTTAAACACTTAGTGTCTGTACATGACATTTTAATTGTGACAATTATTTATGATTAATAAACAAATACAAAACTTTTGTAAGAACAACCAAAAAAATTAAAAAATTAGATCACCAATATAACTCTTTAGACGTTAAAAAATGTCTTCAGATTGCTATTATAAGTTACTGCTTCATTGGGCGGGCAAGATTTTTTTTTTTTTTTCTCCTATTGATTAAATGTGGCAGTCGTACCATTTTATACGGATGAAAAGCATCGCCATCTGAAACCATAAACACGAGTGGAGGGAATTGAAGATGCTTTAATATGCCAAGTAAATGAATCAAGGTATTGGTAGAGACGTCCATATCGTGGCCGGATGAAGCCATTTCTGAGGGGGGCTGGCAACAGTGTTGTAGAGAGAGTCTATAAGACTTAAGAGGCTATGAGCCTCCGTCTCCGTCGGTTTCTCTTTGCTTAAATGGAATGATTAAAGATGAAAAAAAGAAGTAGAATTCGGTGGAAGCATCCACCACCGACTTTTCCTCTACAAATCGGAGCCATGGCCATTGCGTAATGTATTAATCTCAAGTAAGTTGAATGAGAGACAAGTGAATGTGAAGTGCTAGTGTGCTCACTTTGTGAACAAGAGAAGTGGGTGCGTCTGCTTGCATGTGTTGGAGTGAAGTCTGCTCACTACGTGAGCTGTGGATGAGCTCTTCTTGTGGCCTTATGTGATATCTCTTGTGAGCATTTTATCTTTAATGATAGTTGTTCACTATTAAAGGTGCTGCTTGTTCCCTTTACCTTATATGGATGGCTTGGTTAATGAGTTGTCGTTAAGTACATTTTGTTAAGTTTATTAATGAACATTATTTTGCATGTTGATATAAATTGTTTAGTATTTGAATCTAAATTATATCTTAGACCTACATCCTACAAATGCAGAGACAAGCTTGCTGCCTTTCCCAGTGGGCATGCCCAAGTAGAGGCCGAGGCCTCTTCATCACTCGTCACCAAGGATGATTTTTTTTAAGGGGTCAAACCCTTCAATGTATTTATGTATTTATTTGAATAGAACCAAACTAAACCAAAATATAAAAAATATATTACCTAACTAAAATTTTTTAATTTTTATAATATAAATTTATTTATTCAGTTAGTTGACGTGGGGACACGGCCTAGGCGGTCCCGTCCCTCCGCCACAACAACAGCAACCAGCTGCTGGTCGACGGCCAACTGCCGGCCGTCGATGTCCATGAGGACGAAGGGGATGTGTCCGCGTGATTATATATTTTAAGAAACGGATCTCACCTTTCTTTGGAAAGGATAAAGTAGCATGCAGATCACAGCCAATGAGCTGTTGGTCATCACTCTCGAGGAACACTTCTTCCTTCAAATGACAGCTGAATAGCACGCTTCCATACTACGGTACCCAGTTTTCGAGTGTGGGAGGGTTCATTGGAATCATCGCTATCTTTTTTTCTTTTGGTGGAAGAACACTGACGACAAAGTAAAAAGTAACAAAAAATGATTGTTCATGGTTTTTCACCATGCAATGCCACTGTCGACAAAGTAAAAAGTAACAAAAAATGATTGTTCATGGTTTTTCACCATGCAATGCCACTGTCGACAAAGTAAAAAGTAACAAAAAATGATTGTTCATGGTTTTTCACCATGCAATGCCACTGTCGACCTGAGGAAATTAAACAGCTTTCAAAAACGTATATTTATCACGACCCAATCTATTTTCACAGCGGGCTTGACTTTATGGTTGGGCAAATCTGATCCACCCACTAACAGTTTCAGTTTCAAGTTTTCAACTCAAAAAAAACTCAAAAAAAACTAAGAAGTAAGACAACAAGCTCCTTAACAACCCATTTAAAATCTCTTGCAATCGTCGATACAACAATATTGACATTACACTTTTCAAAATAGCACATTATATTATTTGAATGTTCTTTTGGGAAAAGCTAAACTGCATGGATGTAATCTATGTATTGTGTGAACTAAGTACACGTTAACGTGTGTAAACATGTTCTGTTTAGGCATCCAAGAGATGATTTTGTATCAAATTTCTATATATATATATATATTGTGTGAGTATAACAATCTTCCTACTCATATGTGCTAGATCCATTAGGAATCATATTGACCATCAATACTGTATCTCATTTTTTTGATGAATTTTTTTCAATCATCTATCTTGTAAAAAATCTATATTAATGAAAATACGTTGCCATAATGAGAGTAGCAGCAACTGTACACTGTTGATGACAGAAAATTGTTAACTATATATTACACATGGAAATTGTCTGATAGAAATGGAACCCACCTCCCCATTTGAAGATTAGCTGAGACTACAATGTAGTGGTTTTGATTCATCTACAGATGCCTGCGTACTGCGTCCACAACTTGCCTGACAATGCATTGATTTGGGTGGTGAGTTTGAGTCCCTAATAAATGGCTGTGACTGCATTATCGTTGCCAAATGTTCCCTACATTTTCATCTTTAATTTCTCTCTCTCTCTCTCTCACCTGCTTCCTTTAATGAAGATCTCTCTCATTTATTAGTAATTGCAGTGACTGTCGATGCACATGGCACTTACTCTAGTTCCTTCATTATTTATGCTTCTGTGCTCCTTCCTTCATTATTTATGCTTCCTTTCCTAAACGCCTCTTGCCCGCATGGTTATGTATCTTTATAGCGGCACATTTGTTTTCGTGAGCGCTTTCAGTTCCACCATTCTTTCAACACCTTCCGTGTGGAGGTTCTAGTTGTCGTGACCGTTTTAAGGCCGTCGGATGTTGCTTCTCTTATTTTTATTTTCTATTGTTTTGTTTTTTCAAGAACTTAAGTTGTACCCTGACATCCATTTCTGCCGCCGGATTTGGCAGTTTTTTTATTTTCTTTTGTGAAAACAAAAATTTTATACATACAATTTTGAAAAAAAAAAACCATTTGGACCCTATAACATTTTTGAAACAAAGGATTTGGACCTCTCTAAAATTTTTGAGAAGTATGAGTGAGTCTCCTTCAAGCAAAATTTCTAGACATTATGATATCGACAAAATAACTGATTAGTTACTTGATATGGCGATGCTTGACCTAACTTCATGACATTAAGATATTGACAAATATTTGAAATAAATCTAGTGGCGGAAAGTCGCGGATTATATTCGGAATTACAGTCTGGGCCTTTTGGAATCATAGTTAATAGCCTCTATGCAGGGTTTTGTTGTTGCTCCATATTTTCCGACTCCTCATACTCTAGGACTCAGCTGATGCGACCTAGCTAATAATATGGTTCGTAAACTGTTACTTTGCGTTGGAAAAAAAAAAATTCCGGCAATATTGTTTCGGCATCGTCTCGCAGAATTATATACAGGCCAAATAGATCAGTATCAGGTGATACAAATCATAGTTAATAGTCTAATTTTCTTCCTAATTAAACATTGTTGAAAAGTTCAATTAATAAGAAAACCATAATGAATTAGAAGATTTACTAAGAATTCCTTAAGCAAGCCGGGGTAGCATGCATCATGCATGCCTATCTAAAACTAAAGCCCACGATTTTGTGGTGTTTCAAAGTTAGGTGCCCATAAAATATAATTCATCCCTCGAACTTAGTAGATTATTGTAGACCAATAAGTTCATCGGTATCGTCATTAACACTCAATAAATATCGAGTTCATTGCTATCGTCATTAACAGTCAATAGATAATATATAATGGGACAAGAGGAAAGTAACCTTTTTTTAAGAAGGGAATGGTCAGCTCTCGGTTGAAAGGAAGATACCAGCACAGAGGTAGGTGGGAGGCGAACGCCATCTATATAAAACTCCACTAAGCAGTGGGGGAGACTGTCGAAGTAGAGGACGCCTGTAAAAGGACAGGACGCCTGTAAGGACGATGGAGCGGAGAGGACTAGTCCTGAAGCTACTGCAAAGCCTCTGCTTCCTTCTTTCGCCTTGGCTGTTCCCGCCGGTTCTTGCCGAAGTTCACTACCACGAGTGGCTTGTGAGTATCTGAACCGATCGTTCCATTTCAGTGGCCATTCTTCTTTCATTTGTTGCATGCCTGACTCTTACAGCAAGGTGTCTGTTTGCCATGGCGTTCATGTAGACCGGCCCTGGCTTCTTGCTTTCACCCGTAAGAAGAGCAAGTACAGATACTTCTTGCCTTTTGTGAATTAACCACACTCTTGTTTGCTAGGGGCACAGTGTCGAAGTGATGATACATTTGTTTGATTCTCATAATTCTCATAAGTATCATACCTTTTCATAAAATGTATGACTAAAAATTAAGATAAAAAAAACGATGAACTCAAAAGTTAATTTTTCCATCTCCTTTAATGCGAACATGGCGTTTTCGACCCCAAACACGCAGAATGCACTTTTGGAATCTGATGTTCCTGATCCGTATCATGGCAAAATGCTGTGAGCGTCCTTCTTCCAATGCAAAGCCTGCAGGGGATAGGGCCGCCTTCCTTTTATTACTTGAGAGAGAAAAAAATAGAGACTGTGAACATCACAAAACGATGATGATTCGATGTTGCAGATCCGTATCAGGGCAAAACCCTGCAAGCGTCCTTCTTCAACCTCAGTCGTACACCTGCCATGATAATTTCTTTTGAAAAATAAATTTTACTGTTAATATTTTAATTTAGCTTCTTTAGAAATTTTAAAAGATATGGTAGGTGCAGGTGAAGATATATATATATATCGCTTGAATTGATCAACCCTTCAATAAAAAACAAAAAAATCCAAACCATTATTGCCTTAACAAATAAATGCTGTCGTATGAGATTTGAATAGTTCTGAAATGGGGACAAAAGGATCGCTTCAGATTGAAGTATAAAATTCAAACGGCAGTACTTCTTGTAGATCATATTGGTGCATTATTTTTCATGTGTAGTATGATTATGAATAAAATACCCTGGGTTCAGGGAACAAGAAAACTTGTTGTAAAAAGAAAATTGAAAATAAAAAATAAAATAAAAAAACTGTGGAAGACAATTTTTTTTAATAAATTACCAAAATATCCTTCACCAATTTCTTATATTTCATAAAATAAGTTACCTTTCCATTTCGTTACAGAAGTACATGTACTCCTTATCCTAACTTTTGCCGTGCTCATAGTCAATATAGTTATATTACTTTCTGTCCTAATAAATCCGCCAAACCTCATAAATCACCCATACCGAGCTTGCTTAATTTCTTTCAAAAGTTTACCGTATTTGAATAGGTTTGACCGACAGCTACACCCACAACTAACTGTAACGATCACATTCGATACAAGTTGCAGTTGCCACTGGGAAAACTTACCAGAGGTGAATTTAATGCCATAATAAACATTGAAGAACCAGCTCGCTCTAAATAAGTCATAAAATAATATAATGGGTGACAAGTTGAGGACCTTGGTAAAAACTGTATGTTTTTACTATTCTTTTTACAAATTACTATTTGACAATTGAGAGAAGAGATTTTCCACATTATGGGAAAGAAGGGAGAGTTGGGGAGCTTGAAAGAAGACACCCTTCGTCTTCCTCTTAAACAAATAAACTCTTCCGTTCAAAGAAAAAGGCAAAGTTTCTTGGGCGTACTTAACTTGTTATATATATATATATATATATATATATATATATATATATATATATATATATATATATATATATATATATAAAATAAAAACCATACTTTTGATGAAAATGATGAAATAAAGGGTTCATGTGAGACTAAGGAGAACTAAGTATGATCAAATAAGGACCATACTGTTGTGTGGCAGGTTGCCACGACTCCATACACCAGACTGTGTGAGACTAAGGAGATAATAACGGTCAATGGACAGTTCCCAGGACCAACTCTGTACGTGAACAAGGGCGACACAGTCATCATCAACGCCTTCAACCAAGGCAACTATTCTCTCACCATTCACTGGTAATTCACTACATACTCCACTTCTCTTCTTCTTCTTCTTCTTCTTCTTCTTCTTCTTCTTCTTCTTCTTCTTCTTCTTCTTCTTCTTCTATCTAAAAGCCTCAGCAGCAAACTGCAGTAGTACGCTATGTTATGCAAAGATAAATGTGAGTTATATGCGATGGGACAAACAGTTTCACTTGAGTGTGCTGTGGATGGGTACTTTACCTAGTTTCACGTGAAGCTGCTTGAACATGTGTGTGTCCCTCTGCATGCGTGCATGCACACTTTCCGGGAATGCATGTATCAACCACCTGACTGTGAAAATGGAGATTCAGTGGGCAACGTGATCTGATTTTTTGTGACCTTGATGTGAAAATGTAGGCATGGCTTGAAGCAGCCCAGGAACCCGTGGTCGGACGGGACGGAGTTTATTACCATGTGTGGTGTTCCACCGGGAAAGAACTTCACCTACACTCTTCAATTCACAACCGAGGAAGGAACCATTTGGTATCACGCTCACAGTGACTGGACTCGCGCCACAGTTCACGGAGCCATAGTCATCTACCCAAGGATGGGAACCACTTATCCCTTCCCAAAGCCAGACAAGGAATATGTTGTTGTTTTAGGTAAGTTTGTCTCCTTCACTGAAATTATATTCATTTTCACCATTGTTCTCTTCCTCTTCATTGAGATCCAGTAAGCTGCAGATCATTAGAGGTAAAGTAAAATATTGTGTGTTTCCGTGCGTGTGAATTCGATTATCATGTTCGAAAATACGATCAGGGTGATGGCTTTCATATTTGCAAAATGTATACCGAGGTCTATGATAAAAACATCCAACATTCTGTATTGGCATAATATACCTATTATTTAAAGGATTCAAGAAAAAACAAAAACAATATTCAGATTGGATTAGAGGGATATAAGGAAGTCAATATTCTGTAAGCTTGTCAGCTCAGAGTAGGTCTTCTAGACATTAAAAATAGTTATTTGCATATTCTAGCTAGGTGCCTCGATCGAGTTCATCTGTTTGACATATATTATATCGAAAATACTTTCAATGGTTGTGTGCTTGTTGGTTTCTATAAATGATTGAAAATGTAAGCGAGTTGAGATATATTTTTGTAACCTTAGTTTTGACCAGGTACATATAGTAGTATAGAAGTGTTCATCATGATTTTATTAAAATACACGTTTGATGTATTTCTCATTATTTTAATAACCAAAAAAATTAAACACAGATATATTTCATGAATAAATGATTGTAGCACTAGCACACATAAACATATGCCTCAGTGTGTGTGTGTGTGTGTGTGTGTGTGTGCAGGGATGCACGAGAGGGCAATGCTATCAAACTCAATTTGAATGCCTTGTGCCCTTCGTATTTCAACTGATCAGTATGCATCCACTTCGGATCCATTTTGTTACCCTGAATTCAAGGGATTGAAGTGTTTCCTTTCTTGTACAAACTATTTTAGGTGAATGGTGGAAAAGTGATGTGATGAATGTGAGAAAATAAGAGGATTGAAGATGATGGACACACGAATTAACGTGGTTCGGAAAAGAAATTCCTACTCCACGACTCAGTCATCAAATCTTAGATGGACTGGTTTCCTTTCTCACGTTAATTTTTATACAAGTTTTTGGAATCAACATTAAATTCAGAATCACTGTAATTTCCTTAACTTTCTCCTTTATTGAATGGGANCCATTTCTCATTTTGATTACAACTCCTAATGTCATAGTTAAAGCCTTCAAGATCTGATTGTCTCCCTTGCCTTTTATGTGCACCATTGTTGATAGAAATATGACCCGAGACATTAGCTGTTGATGCGTTATCCTCTAGAGCGTGCTCCTCTTGCCTGATTTGTGCATCTTTAATGCTAAGATCTTTTGATGCGTTATCATCCCCCCTCAACCGAAGGGAAGGTTGCATACGTAAGCCAAGATGCCGAATGAGAAAGGTGAGACGGTGCTGAGACAAAGGTTTGGTAAAAAGATCTGCAAGCTGACCTTCGGTTGTGACGAATTGAGTATTCATATTTCCCAGTGCGACTTGTTCACGAACAAAATGATAATCAAGTTCCAAATGTTTCATACGGGAATGAAAAACTGGCTTGATAATAGTATGAAGGGCTGAAAGGTTGTCACTCAGAAGAATAGGCGCTTTGGAGAGGTAGACACCGAGATCTTGTAAAATAAACGTAAGCCATTTAATTTCAGCAGCCGCTCCAGCGAGGGCCCGGTATTCAGCTTCACAAGACGAGCGAGCAACTGTCGGTTGTTTCTTAGAGCTCCAAGATATACAATTTGGACCAAGAAATGTGCAGTATCCAGAAGTTGATCGGCACGTATCTGGACAGCCCGCCCAGTCTGCATCAGAATATGCGCGAAGAGTAAAATCTTGTGATTTATAGAATTGGATACCATATTGAGACGTGCCTCGAACATATTGAGACGTGCCTCGAACGTATCGAATAATGCGTTTCAAAATCTGAAAATGCTTCATCGTTGGGGCATGCATGAATTGACATGCAAAATTTACTGCATATGAAATGTCTGGCCGTGTAAGAGTTAAGTACTGGAGTGCCCCTGCAAGACTTCGATAAGTGGTAGCATCGAAATAAGGTGGATCAATCTCCTCTAGAGATTTGGAACCGACAGTAACAGGCGTGCTTACTGTTTTACATTGTTGCATTTGTGCTCTAGAGATAACGTCTCGAGCATATTTAGACTGATGCATAAACAAGCCATTGGGAGTCCGTTCAACTTGAAGCCCCAAGAAATAATTCAGATTACCTAGATCATTCATAGCAAATTGTTGTCTGACAGTGATGAGGAATGACGTCAGAAACGAATGAGAATTTCCTGTAAGAATGATATCATCAACATACAGTAATAGAATAGTGACAGTTTTGTCGTGTCTACGGACAAAGAGAGACGGGTCAGTGATACTGGCAACGAAGTCCATAGAGAATAAAAATTGTGCAAATCTGTCATACCATGCTCGAGGAGCTTGTTTTAATCCATAAAGAGCTCGATTTAATCTGCAGACATGATCGGGCTTGGACGGATCTTTAAATCCAGGAGGTTGCTGAATATAAACAAGCTCACGGAGATGCCCATTTAGAAATGCATTTTTGACATCTAATTGTTTTAGAGGCCAATTAAATGCAAGGGCAAGATTGAGAACGATTCTTATAGTAGCAAATTTGACCACTGGGGAGAAAGTTTCCAAAAAATCCAAACCTTGAACCTGATTATATCCTTGAGCGACGAGACGTGCCTTGAGCCTTTCAAGCTGCCCATCTCCT
>JAANDH010001423.1:0-54464 GCA_011799765.1 Nymphaea thermarum
AGAAGGTTTTTTGGTTAAAAGGAGGGGCAAATGAGTCAAACCCAAAAAGACTAAAATCACCCTCTAAAAGGAAGTTTTTTGGTCAAAAGGAGGGGCAAATGAGTCATACCCAAAAAGACTAAAATCACCCTCTAAAAGAAGGTTTTTTGGTTAAAAGGAGGGGCAAATGAGTCAAACCCAAAAAGACTAAAATCACCCTCTAAAAGAAAGTTTTTTGGTCAAAAGGAGGGGCAAATGAGTCTTGCCCTATTTTGGATCTAATTTGAATTTGATAATTGGATTTTGAGTTTGAAATGCTAGATTTGGATCTTAAATTTAGATTTTGGATCTAAACTTAGATTTAAAATTCATTTTTAAAAATAATAGACCCAAAAGTTTAATAGCCCCATTTTTTTGAAAAATTTGGGGTGATAATAGGGACACTTAGCAACGTATGGACTAGTTGCTTTGGACCGTGGGCTACTTTCCAAAGAGAGGAAAGGAGCCTCGTGGGACTTGCTTACCAAAATGGGAGAGGCCGAGATAGGTAGATAGACTAAGGGTTGATGGGGAAGGACCTTGCCTAAAGGTGAGGAAACTAATACTTTTCTAAGTGGGTTAGGTTGACTCGAGCTAGTCTAGGGTTGACTAAGGGGGAGGCTCGAGACCAATTACCTAGCTGGGTTAGGACCAGATGACGGTTGCCTAACTAAGGGAGAAGGTGCCAAATGGCAAAGCATGGCTAAGGTAAGTGCCACTAAGGAGAGGCGCTAGAGAGGATCTAGCGAAAAGGAAAGGGGGACAATTCTTCCTATTGCGTAGGAGGGAGAATCGGCGAGGGAATTCCGCAGATTTGGAGAGGATTCCGGGAGGAGCTGGAGGTGATCTCTTCACTCACGAGAGGGAGACACGTGGACAGAATCAACGGTGGAGATTGCACGTGGATTTGGGAAAGGGCGAGATAGGAAAAGATCTAGAGACAAAGTAGGAAAGGATGAGGATGCGCCTAAGGGGTTGCCAAAAGCGCACAAGGAAACGACGCGTGGACTTGAGGTGGAAACCGCGTGGGAGGACACGTGGCTATGCGTGGGACCTGGTGGACACGTGACTGACGAGTTGGCAAGGGGGGACTACAGGATGTTGACACATGGAGACACCAAAGGCTAGGATGGAGGTGCGATTAGGGTTGACATTAGCTAAGGAGATTGAATAGGAAATGAGGTGCGACGGCTAGAAGATTTCCTAAAAAGTTGGGACGCACGATCCAAGGAGAACCTTGCGTGGGACAGGTGTAGGCGAGCTGGAACTCGACTTGGGGAAGATCAGGGGATGGCTGACACGTGTTACAATGAACGGCTGAGATGAAACGAAGGAAGGCAAGAGATGAACTTACCAAATGATGTCCGGCGGTCAAGGAAGGAGCGATTGAAGCACCGGCAGCTAGGGTTGAAGACCCTAGTGCGCTCCTCCAAGTAATGACCAGACTACCCCCCACGTGCTAGCTTGAAGCTCGGATTTTCTCGAGGGCAGTTCTGTCCTTTGTCATCGGAAATTGCAGAGGTGACCGGAAATGGTGCAGCGGTCACCGGAATTGGAAATATTCCGGCCAAGGGTCGATCTTGGCCTAGAAGGCTCGGATCTTCACCAAATTAGGCCGAAATGAAGCTTTTTCTTGGGCAGACACTTTGATATAATTTTTCTGCTGTGTTCACGCCTCAAACCACCACTTTTAATACTTTTTTCTTTCTGTTTTTGCTGGTGGACAAGCTCTTGAAACCGAGACTGATTTTGACACTTTTTTGAGCTTTTTTCACCGTCGGTTTCTCTTCAAAATTCTTGGTTCGAACAAGGAGATAGAAGGCCGAATCTAGGTCTCGTAAGAGAGGGTCTAAGGGCAGTTTTCCACCGGAAAACCAGAACCTACTCACGGGTTTAGCACCGTGACTCAGGCCTAGGCCGAGGAGAAAGACACCGCTAGAACACTCCCAACAAGCCGCCTATATTCGACTTAGAATCTCAAAGTACTAACCTCGATTTGAGTCAATATTGAAGCCGAACGTTTCCACGCACATCTTCAATCTTCCCGGGTGTAGATCAGCCTCTCAACCTTCTGGTTTTTAAGAAGGAAGGCACCGAATCTAACTAGCTTGCCGTGGGGTATCTTCGTGGTCCAAGGAGCCGCGCTTCGCCGGAGCTTTCGTGGTTCCAAGTGCCTTAAGCCGTAGGTCGATGGGGAGGAAACAAGACAAGAGAACGAAGCAAGGGAGAGGAGAGACCTTCGGTTGGAAGAGGATGAAGCCGATCTTCACCAAGGAGACAACAAGGAAAAGAATCGTCACAAAGGAAATGACGCTAGACTAGAGAGTTACCTTGAGGATGAGTGGAGGAGGACGCCACGGGCCTAGGGGGCGCGAAGGGGGAGAAGATACTCCAAGGAAACGAGAGAGACCACTGCGGGAGAGAGGTGAGCCAAGAGAGAAGAGAGAGAGGGCATTCCGCCAAATGAACTCAATTCATTCCATATTTCCAAAATTGCATAACGAGTACAAAGCATCTAAAACTTATATACTAACCTATTTGACTCGGTTCACAGTCCGAACCGGTTCTTACAAGATTCAAATCTAATACTAAAGTAATCCAAGTCTGATCTAAAATGGACTAAAGCAAGTTAGACCCGCGGATCTTGGATCCGTTTTCCCTTGGGCGCTTGGATGAGCTCGGGTAGGCTCATACCGATTTGCCTAGGTTCAGCCTAGGCTTAGCTTACCACATTTGACCTTGGTTCAGCCTAGGCTTACCACGTTTGACCTTGGTTCTAGGACTCAACAATGGATTAAACGACTCTAGTTGGGTGAGTACTAAAACTGGATCTTGACCGCCTTGAGGTTCAACCTTGTATCTCTTGCACTTGGCCGTTGTTGCTCCGCCCGCTCCGCCCTCTGCAATAACTCCAAGCTGCTCTTTAACCTCTTGAGACGATCGTACTACGCTGGTGCAATCATTTCCAGCCCTTATGAACCCAGTCGGACCTACTTGGGTTGTGGTTCGACTCTTGCGGACCTTCTCGAATTTAGGCCCGTAACACCTACTACAAAGAACTACAAGTTGTAAAGGCCGTACAAGGTGCGCGCGATACATCAATAAATCTCTCACAACTCACTCAAGCAAACCACCAAACCAAACCTAGTGGAACAAACCACACCCACCCGTAGGAGGCTAAATCAGCACAAGGTCGTGTCCTTGGCGTAGTGCCTCAGAGGTCCCTCAATGCACGACAATGACCCAAGGTCGGGCTCAAAGCAAAGTACGAAAGCAATTGCAACCTCCCACGTGTCTATAGGGTAAGAAGAGAGTACCGGCCAAGGCTAGCTTGGCGAAAAAAAACCCAAGGCCTCGAGGTGAGATTCCACACTCGGGCAATAGCAGCAACAGGTGAGAAGAGGCCAGAAGTGAGGAGAAGCTCCAAGGGTGAAGATGCTCGCCGGCGGTTGAAGTCACTCCAAGGGTCGCCCGGTTGAAGAGATGTTCGCCGGAAATCGTCTAGGAGCTCCTTTTGTGGATGCCGGATGAAGTGGTGACCGGCTGGAATCCTCACCGGAGGGTCACCAGAAAAGTAGCAGCGGCGGCCGGAGGTCACCGGAGATGGCTGAGGCAAGGCCCGCCGGTTCCAAGACTCTCAAGGATGCAACGATGCGGTCTTCCTTGAGGACTAGGGTTGGAACCAACTAGGTGCGAACCTTGAGTGGATTAGGTTGAACTTACGTGGGCTCCGGTTAGGTGGTTCCGGACTAGGTTTAGGAAGTGGGTTCGGTCAAGGATAGGCTAGCGAGGTAGGTCTAGTGGTCCAAGTCCTAGGTCAATCGGGCTAAGGAAAGTGGGGCAAAGATCATCTCCTAAATTCAAGGAAGGGTAGGTCTAGGCGCCAAGGGTGAAAATGGAAATGGGAAATGAAGGGGCAAATGTGGGAAATGAGGAATGGGACAAGGGTGGATCGAATGAGGGAAATGAGGCTTAGGTCTTGGAGAGAATCCCAAATGAGGATCGAACTCCAAAAGGCTAGGACGAGGTGGCGGCACGGTAGAGGCTATCTCCCAAGTGAGTAGGAGAGAGGTTTGACCAAATGGTGAGGTGTACGGGTCGATGGAGGTAAATGTGATTAGGTGGAGCTGGCTTGGGGTGGCTCGAGCTAATGTAGAGGACAAGTGGTGCGTGGGGAGGCCTCAAGATCCTACAAATGTGGATATTTCCTAGCTACGTGGGATTGAGAACCAAATGGAATCCAAAAAGGGATGTCGCCCCCTCCAAATGTGATCCACTTGCAACAAATGTGGAAAGGGGCGAGCTCACTCCTCTTGCTCACTCTTTCAAGCACTCTAGGATCTCGCCATGTGTCAAGGATCAAGGGTACAGATTGGTGAAGGGCCCAAGGAGAATATTCCACTTACCAAATGTAGAGAGTCGATCTAGGAATTCCCAAATGTGGCCGGCGCTAGAAGATTCTTCCCCAAATGTTCGCCGGTTTTCGCAATTGAACACCGATTTCCCCAAATGTGCACCGGTTTCCCCAAATGTACCTCAAGCGGACTTCGATAGCTTGCTTCCCCATGCCGGAGTCTTGCCGGAATTCCCAAATGTTTGCCAGAAATATAGCAGCGGTGGCCGGAATTCTCAAATTCCGGTCGGCCCTAGAGTGAACGGAACTTCACCAAATCTTGCCGGTTTTGCTTCTTTTTTCTTCTTTTCTTGGGTGGCTTCTTTTCTTTCTTTCTTTCTTTTCTCGACCCATTTTCTTTTACTTTTACTGAGTTTTCCGGCAAGAATTACAAATCTGAACCGTGGCTGGAATGTGCCTCTTTTGCACGGATTTCACAAGGATAACAACGAGGACTCAAGGGGGAAAATCGCCAATAACAAAGAGGAATGAATGTGACTCATAAAAAGGACTTTAGAGTCAATTTCAACCGTAGAAAAGAGCAACTTACCGGCTGGAATTCCGGTAGAGCACTCTCTCTTGGCCAAACGCTACTCTAAAGAACCCCCAACGCCGTTGCACACTCTTTCTTTCAAGTTATGGGCGCTTACCTCAATGAATCCGATGATGGAATCGTGAATCCCTTTTCCACCTAGTTTCCTAGACTTCAAGAGATCTTCCCAATGACGACGTAGCCTCTAACCTTCACGGGTGGAGACGTGACGGCTGCACCTTGATTGCCGAGAGTTGAAGTGGGGAAAAACCGAGGAAGAAGAATCACCTTGTGCCAGGCACTTGGTAGTTCTTCAATCGCCTAACCCTTTGGCCGAGTGGAGGAGGAGGAGAAGAGAAATCGAGGAAAGGAAGAACGAATGCCGTCAGGTTGAGGAGCTGCTCGAGGAAGACCAGCAATGGTGGCTGGTTTTCCCCAAATGTGAGACGGAAGAGAAGAGAGAGACGTGGAGAAGAGAGTGCACGTGGAAGAGAGAGAGAGACTCGTGGAGAGGGGAGAGAGACGAAAGAGACAAATGACTCAAATTCTCATTAATTGCATCAAATGAACACAAAGTATTTATAGTTGCTGAAATAAAACGGATCTAAACAAGTGATCCGGATCTGAAAACTCAATCAAATCAACATAAGCAAATGGCGCACACCAAATCCAAAGCAAAAGCGCACAAAATCAAACACGAGACCTAAAGTCTCATCCCTAAAACCGGTCCTCCTCTAGCCCGCGCATGCTTGGGCTTGACTCGGACCTAGATTTGCCTAGGCTCGCCCTAGACTGACCCTAAGTGATCGGGTTTTGACCAAGACCTAGGCTGGACCGGACTAGACCCACCTCCTTGGTCTTCAAGAGCCTTGCTTAGAGTCGTTGCACTTCCTCCCGCACCTCCCTCTGCTTCAACTCCAAGCTTGTCTGTGAACTCAACCTTGGTCTGATGCCTCCCACTCCTCCCTCTTGACCCGGGCTTGGGTTATCTTGGCCTTGTTGGGTCTGAACCGCATGAAGGGCGGCCTTGCCTCGCCCTCTATGACTGCTCTCGGCCACATCCGTGGCCACTCTAGGCCAATTTGAAGGTTGACCCATATCAATAGGGAACCAAGATGGCAAAGGGGATGTTACGGACCATACTCTAGGTCTGAACCCAGTAGATTGGTAGGGTTTGCCCAAATGCGGCTACGAAATCTCCTGAGTGCCGTCAAAGACCCTCCCCAAGATCTAGGAGGAAGTTGTCGCTCAAGGGTTTAAAATTTAATTACAAAGAGTGGTTCCCACCGGACAGTCACCCCGGCTCAAGAACAGGTCAAGACAGTTCAAGAATGGCTTCCCCAATCCCGGCTTGAACCTACTACAATCGACTAGAAGAGGTGTGAGGCTTAATACAACTTGCAGCGATACAAGAATCACTCTCCTCACTCAACATTCATCCAATCATTCAAACCACCTTGTCATTCAATCCCTATTCAAAAAAAACCACGGCCTTATCCCTACGTGGTCCACAACCCGGAAATCGTGTCCTTGGCAAGGTGCCTTGGAGGGATTCCAGCCGATTGCTAGTGTTAGGACCCGACCGGTTGAGACTAGAAAGTACGAACCAATCGTGAACCTAGTTCCTAAGACCCACTTGAGGAGACTCTAGAAACCAAAAGTCCTAAACAAATTAATACAAATAGCTACCCATCCGGACAGGACCCCGACGCAAACCCAATAGGACTGGAGTACAAGGGTAACCCGAAAATCATAACTAAGGCAATCCTACTACAATATACTAGAGGGTGTGAGGCCTTACAAATCGCATGCGACATAAGATTCAAAACACTCACAACTCACTCAACAAACCACGCCCGTGCCCAATAGGGAGGTCACGCTCTCTGTGGTCGTGTCCTTGGCGCATGCGCCTTAGAGGTACCATGGTCAAGAGCAAGGCCGAAGCCGGGCTAAAGCAAGAAATCAAACAAACTAGATGCTTCCTAATGCAACAAGAAAAGAACTACCACCCCGGATGCTATAAGGGGGAAAGAGATGATACCGGCCAAGGAGACCTTGGCTATGCCAGATAAGGGACCATAGGGAGAGAACCAAGCCCCGGGTAATGCAGCTCACGGTACAAGAATTCCAGCTGAGGAGAGCCTCCATGTAGAGCTTGCGTGGATGAAGAAGTGCCGGCGATGAGGGCACGGGAGTGGGCAACCGCCTGTTGCCTAGCGCCAGGAGAGCAACCGCCTGTCGCTAGAGGAGCGACCTAAGGTGCCACCGGAAGTGGCGAGGGGGGCTGGAGCTGGGAGACGGCAACGCCGACCTACCTGCCTTCGGATGTGGCTCGGCCACGTTCGCCAGAAGAGGGCCGACGTGTAGAAGAGAAGGCCGAAGAAGAGGGCCGGGAGAGCTAGCGAGAGTGTTAGCTTAACCGGCTAGACCTGGACCTAGCTAAGGCTCGGGTGGGCTAGGTGCGGTTGGGCTCTATGGGTAGGCTTGGTCTAGTCAAGGGGGGTGAGGGCTAGGGTAGGCTAAGTCCGATTGAGCTTAGGAGGGGTAAGAGGGTGCCTAGCTAATAGGAGGGCTTAGTCAGGTAGGCTAGGTAGGGTGAGCACTTCGCTCGGATGTGGTCAAGGTTGACCAAATGGAGGTTCGGGTTTGACTAAGGTAGGTGGGCTGAGACAAAGATGGACCGAGTTGAAGTGGGCCCAGGTGAGTAGGTCAAGTGGGTCCCACGAGGTAAGCTTGGGGCTTCTAGGGTTTGCCTTGGAAGAAAAGAGGTGACAGCGGCTAAGGATTTCCTAAAATGGCTAAGGCAACAAGCAAGTTGCCGGTTTAGGACAAGGGGCCGAAAATAGGGGAATTGCCTAAGAGGGAAGGTGGCGCACGAGGTAGCTAAGGGAGCTAGGGTTAGGACTTGGCTGGTCGTGCCAAGGGAGGAGTGTCGGATGCTTGTCACGTGGCAAGATCTAAGGCTAAGATAGAGGGCGCTAGAGAATACTCTAGTGATAAGGAGGAGAGGCGATCTTCTTTCCTAAAATGTTGGAAGGAGGATCGAGCAAGATTGATGGTGATTTGGGCGTGGGCCCAAGTGATTTCCTCAATATCTCTTGAGATCTCTTGAGGGCTAGGATGGAGACATGTGTAGGGGATGTGGGGCTGAGAGGGGCTGCGGTTATGGAAGGGGTAGAGAGGTCAAATGGGCTGGCGACAAAGGGGGAAAGGTTAAGGGGACACGCCAAGGGTTTCCAAAAGTGTAGGAGGGGAAACCGCGTGGAGCTTGAGCCGCGTGGCTGACACGTGGCAACGCGTGGGACCAGGTGAGACGCGTGGAGGAGGAGCTGGCTGATGACGTGGCGTCGGACTGAGGGGATGAAGACACGTGGACTGGATGGACGGTGGAGGCAAGGGGCGACTAGGGTTGACTTAGAAGAGAAAGGTATCAAAATGGAAAGTGAAGGCTTGGCGGCTAGGGGTTCCAAGAATGGTGGAGCGTGTGATCCGAGGAGGATCTCGGCTGGGACATGTGGAGGCTAGCTAGGACACGACTTTGGGAAGGTGGCTGGATGGTTGACACGTGGCGGGATGGACAGTGGAGAGAGGCACATGTGGTACTTACCAAAGATAGCCGGCGATCAAGGTGGGAAGCTCGCACAAGCGCCGGCGGCTAGGGTTCCACGCCTTGAAGATTTTGACCACAATGCCCTTCGAGTTATTGAATGGGACTTTGCGGAAAGGAGGGCAGAATGGTACTTGATGGCCGGAAATTGTAGCGGCGGCCGGAAGTCTAAGTTTTTTCGGCGAGAGCCGATCTTGAGTTCTAGCAGTCCAAATGCAGCCGTTTTTGAATATCTTGAACTACGATTTGGGGCGATTCCAATGAACTAACTTCTGAGTTGAGATCACGTCCGGAAGATGACTTTTCGATGCTTGAAAGCTTGCTGGACCAAATCTCTTATAGGGAAGCCGAGAGTGGTTTTGATGGCTTATATGCCCCAAAACGACACCCGGGATCCTTCCAAATGGCTTAGAGGGTACCGAGGAGTTGGTAGTCTAGTCCAAGCGGAATAAGAGATGTTCCGAGGGAGGGACACTGTAAGAATCCAGATCTAGCGCTCGGGTATGCCGAGAGGGAGACCTAGCCCGTGGGTGAGGCGCCCAAAGCCAACAAATCTGATACCAACTTGAGGTTCAACCAAGTTCCGTAGTACTAACCTTTGTAAGCCGTCTTTGTTGAAGTCGTCGCCGTCTTCAACCTTCCCTTTGGAGTCTCGTCCTCTCAACCTTTGGATGGGAAAGAAGGAAGGCACCGGGTACTCACTTGATCTTCGGATGGGGAATGCACGTGGTCACGAGGGGAACTTTACCACCAGAGCCGTGGAGGAGCCTTGCGCCGTAGATCCTTGGGCCTTTGTCTACGAGGACGCCGGAACACCAATGGAGGTTTCGGGTGGATAGGGAGATGCCGTGGGGGTAGAGGGCACCGGCAGGCGGGGGAGGGGGGGGAGAAGATACACCGCTCGTGAGAGATAATGTGGGAGACGAGAGAGTTGGGAGACCTCGAGAGAGGAGAGAGAGCACGACTCTGCAAATGAATTCTTATTTCAAAAAAGCATGGTTTACACAAAGATCCAAAACAATATATACAAGGCTAAGTGGACTCGGTTCACAAGCAACGAACCGGTTCCTCTACCCTAGACCCATATACAAAACGATACAGGACACAACCCGCCCTGCTAGGTCTAAATAGAAATCCAAATCCAAATTGCTTAAAGGGAAATGCGCTGAAGTAAAAGTGGATCGCCCCTGAGCCTTGTGAGCCCAGGGTGGGGACCTCATGCGGGGATCCACCCACACTTCAGATTTGGATCAAGGACTAAGACTCTTGGTCCTAGACCACCTCAAGGGACTCGGATACTGGACTCACGCTGGGTTCAGAGCTTCCTAACTCGGGGAGTCCTACAACTAGCACAGATGAGCCTTGAGGATCTTCTTTCTCATGCGTGCACTTGGACCTGGTTGCTCCGCCCGCTCCACCCACTGCAACTGGATCAAGTGCTTCATTAACCTCCTTAGGACACACGATTAGCTTCTGAAGAGATTGAGCCTACAAATCAGACGCCTTACGCTTCATGCGACTGGGCTCAGCCTATTCGGGCTCGTTTGGGTTCGAACCTTCAAGTGGGTCCATAACAGTTAGTGCCAATGGTGGTTTAGAAAGCAAAGAACTCCCTTTCCATGGATCTACAGGGTGATCCGATGTTACCTCCCAAGGCCTAGCTTGGGGACTCCTCGAGCTCCACCAAAAGAGATAACCGGCAGCAATAGGGCTGCTCCCTTTGGTATTTCCAGCCACGTCCACCTTATTCCGAGCCAAAACTTCTCTATAGACAGAATTAGAACAAGAGAGAAAGTTCTAGTTGGGTATATAAGGGAGAGAAGGAGATGTGAATCTAGTCACCCGATCGAGTATTGACCCCTAGTTGATTTGTGATGTGTAGGGGGAAGCAATCGCCAATGTCGCTTGGCGGGAGCAGTTTCTTCTCTCCTTTGGGCTGCAATCTCCCACGGGTAGGTGTTGAAGCCCACGATCTCCTTGTTGGAAACAAGATAGGAGAGGCAAAACCTGCAAGAATAAAGGTATAGAAGCGAGTAATAAATCAACTTCTAGATGAGGAAAGCCGTCACCCGTAAGACCAATTTAACCCCGGTCTTTTGTAATGAGAGGGGGATGCAATCGCCGGAGCACCGGCAGACGTTGAGGCAATCCTCAAGTTACGCTCCTTCTCCTCCGTTCATGACTTCTACAAAGCCACGGACCAGCTACCTCCACTAGCACCGTTCATTTGGTAGGATAGCAATAGAGAATAATCAAGAATCAACCAAATAAGATATGGAAGTCAAGAAGGCGGATGCACTTCACTGGATTCGCATAAGACCCCTAGGAAGTGATGTGGATAGGGGGAAGCAAGACTAGGAAGCGCCTAAGCAGGTGTGTCTCCCTTCTTGTCCGGCGAAGGATTGAGCTCCGGCGAAGGATTGAGCTCCGGCGAAGGAATGTTAGCCGGAATCCGATCGATGCCTTGCCCTTCTCGGCTCCAAGCTTGATCCACACAATCTCCAAGGCGGCTCCTTCTCTCTCATGTGGGTTAGGGATGAAAGACCTTTCCAAGGTAGACATGAGACTCCTTCCTAGGATCGTGGGGATCCTGCCTTGATTGTTGGAGAATGATTTCCGAGGATCTTGAGTGGTCTTCTTGCCTTTTCAGAATCACGTCTGGATTCAATGGACCTAGTTCCACGAATCAAGCCTTTCCTATTTCGTTGGAGGGGAAATAGGAAAGGGGATCTCGCAAGGGTGGACACATGCTGCCTCCTACCACGTGTATGGTCCAGGTCTCCAAGGATTTGGTGAGGATCTTACCTTAGGTGAAAGGCGTCTAGGTAAAATGCACCTAGGCGCAAGTCAAGCCCTTTCCTATTTCGTTGGAGCATAAATAGGAAAGGTGATCTCGCCAAGGTGGGGACGAGCTGCTCTCGCCCACGTGTCTTCACGTCCAGCTGCCACCTAGCTCCTTTTTTTTTGGTGGACGTTCAAATGCAATGAACCTTCTAACGCGGGGGTTATTCTTTCCAAAAGAATAGGGAACAGATAAGGAAGATGTGCCTTCCTTTTTGGAACGGGCGGACACTTGGCGTGCCTTCCTTGTGATTTGCGGCGCCTTCCAAAATCGTTGCCCTAGCTGCTGGTGCCTCCCTCCACGTGGTGCCACCTGGCCTCCCGAAATCAGTTGTGGATCTCACTTGCCCGAAAGCGTCGCCACAGGATTTGGAAAAGGTTGGCGGTGCCAAGACTTTCCTTTTGAACACCCTTATGCACTAGGGTTTCTCGGACCTTCTTGGGCGTATTTGCCCATGCTAAATAATAATTCACCGAAATAATTACAAGGCACAGCAAGGGCAGACTGGGAATAAAATACCCATTCGTCGGATCTGGCTGGAAGCTGCCGGATCTGGCCGGAATGTTGCCCGAAAAACTAAGTTACACCATGAAAACCGACGAACAGACTCACAGACTTCCAGAACTTGTAGATGATGATTTGATGGTCAAATCAACTCTAAATACCTTGATTTTTGGATATGTTGTAGATCTTTTGATTATTACGAATCCAACGGTGTATGGCTCGCCTAAAAACTCTACCAGAATCACCGAAAACAGCCTCTGCAAGTGGTGGTTCTGCGGCGGCTGCGCCTGAGCGGTGGCGACAGAAACAATGAACTTCCGCGATAGATTTGATTGCCTTCCCATGGTTCGATTTGCCTGAACTTTAGTATGTTGTAGCCGAGGATGAGATATTTCCAACAAGCTATGGCACGCCTTAAAACTCCCAGTGGATCTCCAGATATAGCTCTCTGATAAGGAATACCTCTTGTCGCCTCTTCCAGAAAACCGAAACTCGCCTTCTCCGTGTTTCCCCTTCTTTCTTCTGTGTTTTTCTTCCTCCTCGTTCCTAGTCTTTCCCTTATGATTCAGAGATGCGGTAGGAACTAGGGACGCCTTATCTAACTCGAACTCACCAGAGAAATACCAGAATGAAGGCTATTGAAAAAGATTCCAGCAAATGCTTCTGATCCTCCTCACGATGTCTCCCAATTAGATCTTCGTCTCCAATCGATGTCGATGATCTCAAACCCAGTTAGACGAGAGATAACTCATGAATGCAAGGATCGTATCACCGTTGATGTCTTGGCTAGGGTGAATCCGAGAACTCCTTCACTAAGTACGTAGGAAGAGGGAATACTTAGCTTCCATATGAAGATCTCACCGGTCGTCGATGGTGGGAAGCCAGCTGGCAGATCCATGACTCGTTTCCTTCTCCACCTCCCTATAGAACAGCCACCTCTCAACTCCTTCGTGATCAAGGAGAAGGCATAGCTGCCTACCCAAGTTCAACCTGGCTCGGGTACGTCGTTGTTCTCCCCCGTTAATGGCTATCGGAAGCCATTAATCATCGAAAAAAACTCGGTGCTCTCACGGCTTGGTGAGTGTTACGGTGTTGTGCTTCCAAAGAAGCCATGCCCTAAGGGCCAAGGAACTCTCCACGCATGGAGGAAAGAGAAACTCCCAATTTCATTAAGCAAGAATGAATCAAACGTCTCGATTTTGGCTTATATACAAGTGCCAAACCGGTTCAAAGCATTGTCTTGAGATGAGACACAAACAAACCGAATCAAACAAGAAAACGGTACAAAAATCAAATCAACTTAAGCAAAAGAGTCTAAATCTGATTTGGGCCAAAGGCCCCACCTCGCCCAGGTCCACCTGAGCTTCGCCAACTCGTTCCGTGAAGTGGGCCCAAGCCCATTGTGCTCTTGATCCACACCTGGATCATGTGTGCTCCTCACCATGCCGAGCCCACCATCATCTAGGCCAATGTACCTAGATCTTCCTCTTCTGGACTAGGTGAGTCCGGGTCTTCTTCGTCTAGGCTAGGTGCACCTAGGTCTTCCTCACCTAGACCGGGTGGGTCTAGGTCTCCTAGGTCGAGGTCACCTAGGCCTTCTACGAATCCCGCTCCCTTAGCCTCACTAAGAATCGCAACGCGCCCTTCGCTTTGCTCCAATCCGCTCCATGCTTTTGTTGAGGAGTTAACCTCACAACGCCAAAGTACGCCATTTCCGTTTGAAGCCGTTTCCGCTTCATTAGAGGAATTAACCTCACAAGAGATAAGTTTGTCATCTCCCGAAGACGCCAAGGAGGAACTAGGGAAGTTAACCTCCCTAAGCATTTGACCCGCTCTCGGAGTCGCTCCCACCTGTTTCCCACAAAATTCAAAAGAACAAAAGTTGAAAGGTCAGATCTATACCGGGAAGGTTGAAGACGGACGAGCACTCCTTTGGCTTCAACGGCGACTGTTGTAAGAGGTTAGTCTTCTGGAATTAATAGTGTGATCTTAAGATTTTGGTTGAGTTGTTATACGGTAGAATTCGGCCTAAAGTTCTAGTTCTAGCTCTCGGTGCACACCCGAGTGATAGGGCTATGATCTACAATGGAAATCTGTCCTAGACCACCCCTTACAATTCTAAAAATCATCTATTCGTCTCTCAGATTAATCCCCTCTTTGTTTGAGAAAGAAAGGCCGGTGAAAAGGAATAAAGACTCATCTAAACCCACCCCGGCTTCACCCTTTTGCTCACGGTTCCAGCAACATTCCAGCCACCAAAACAAGTAGCTCCAGGGGTGATTTCAACTCATAAAGCATACCAAAGGAATTGCCTTAAGGAGAAGAGCATCATACTCAAATTTGGGCTGAAACGGACCGCTAGAAGTGAAAAAATTCATTCGGCCGAAAATCTACTATTCCGGTGAAACTGACAAAAATACCCTTAAACCAGCTGAAGATCATAATTGGTACGTGAGGGTAGATTGGTCAAAGCATGAGAATATCGCCTAGGGTTTTTGCCCTAGCCGCTGGCGCTGCACAGAAGCTCATTGGCCGCCAGCTCCAAATCTGGTAAGTTCAAGCCCTTCCCTTTTCGTTTCATCTCAGCCTTCAAACCCTCCACGTGTCCCACATCCGAGCAACCCCTAGTCCACGTGACAGCCACCTCAGCCTCCTTCCCATTTGATCCAGCTCACCACTCTTTTCTCGAGTCAATCCTTTCCTATTTTCTTGGAAGCCCTAGCCGCCGCCCATCCACTTTCCAATCTCGTACCCTTTCCAACGTGTCAACCCTAATCTTGCCCTAAGTCGCCACCCTCCATCAGTCCATGTGTCAAGCATCTACCCTACCTTTGGTCCGCCTCATCCAACCTGGTCCCACTCCACGTCACGCGGCTTCCATGCATCCCCGCCGCACCTCCATTTGCGGAAACCCTCACCCGCTAGCCTTAGCCTTTCCTATTTCATCGCCCTTATCCCCTTGACCGGGTCTTCTTTCCCCAACTGCACTCTACTAATCCCCTCATCACCGCCAAGTGTCCTCATCTCAAGCACGAGGAGATCTCGCCATACCCTAGCTGGCCTCCTTGCCAAATCCGCAAGAATCCGCCACAATCCACCTACCTTGATTTTAGGAAAGGTGTGATTTTCCTTTTCTTTTCACTAGAGCCTCTCTAGCATTTCTCTTAGTGGCCCTTAATCTATCCACATGTCTCCATCTTAGGCACACTCCAACTGAGCACAACCAGCTCAGCCCGAACCCTACGCCCCAGCATCACGCGACTCCACTTGCCCCCTTCCTATTAGGAAACCTCCCTAGCCGCTCGTCCCTTTGTCTGAAATAGGCAACTCCACTAGCCGTCGCCCGCCTTCTCATTCCCTTAGCGAAACCCTAGCAGCCACTTGCTTAGCATGTGGGCCCCTTCAACTCTAGCCTTGCTACACCTAAACCCTAATCATCCGAACCCACTAAGCCTAGTCAAGCCCAATCCATCCCTTGGTCAAACTTGACCTACCTGGACTAAGTTCAAACCTAGACCTCACTTACCCAAGCTCAACTCTTAGCCTAGTTAACCTCAATTCAAACCTACTTCGCCCTTGCCTTAGCCTACTTGGAATCTTAACCTCACATTCCCTTGATCCAACTGTCCCGTAGAGCCCATCCTGTCCTAGCCTCAGTTAGGACTAGGCATCATTGTCGGGTAGTCCAGCATCCTTGCTGAGCCATTCGGCCCTCCTCGGCCCTGTCATCCAACCTCGTCGGCACCTCCGACGCACGTGGCCGAGCCACCCAAGGCGACAGGCAGGTGCTGCCGCCTCCCAAGCGGCAGACCACTCAACACCCTCGGCGACTCTCTCGGGCTGCCATCCAGCGATAGATGGTCGCTCCCGCACGACATCCCTCGGCACCCGACAGCAGGCGGCAACACCCTTGGCAGCCAATGCTGAGTACCCAGTGCATGTCGATAGCAGGCAGTTGCGAAGACCCGACACTCTCTCCAACCCTCCTTGGCCCGAGCGACCGGTGAACTGCAGCCCTTCCTTGCGGGTCCCGACTGCAGGCGACAGTCAATCCGCAGCACTACGTGGAGGCACTCCTCAATCGACCTTCTAGAACTATTGCTGCAATACCCGGGGCTTGGTCCTTCATCTGCAGTTCCTATTCCGGCTACACCAAGCATAGCCTTGGCCGGTATCGTTCTCGTGTTCCCCCTTGTAGTTTTAGGGTTGAGAGTTTTGCATGTTTATTTATGCAATTTGCTTTTAGCCCTGGCTTCAGCCTTGTCCTTGATTGTGGTACCTCGAAGGCACCTTCATCAAAGACATGACCACACGAGACTTAGCCTACCTATTGGATTTCAGGTGTGGTTTGCTCGTTAGTTGATGGTTTGGTGTGGTTTGTTGAGTGAGTTGTGAGCGTTGATTTGTATCGATCGCGATTGTATTGGCCTCACACCCCCGTAACTCATTTGTAATAGGATCGACCTAGTTAGGATTTTCGGGATACCCCTACTTGTTCAACTGTCCTATCGCTGGGGTCCTGTCCGGCCGGGTAGTTCTTTTTATTAATTTGTTTAGGATTTTGGTTTCTAGATTATCCTCAAGTAGGTCTTGGGTGTAGGATTCCAGATTGGTTCGGACTATCTAGTCGCAACTGGTCGGGTCCTAACAGGGGCACCGGCCCCTAGACACATGGCTACTATGGATGTATGGCTGGGACAAGTGGTGGCATCAATGAAGCTCATTCGAATGTGGTGCCTTGGAGGAAACGAGTTTTGTTAGACGGCAGCAGGCGATGGTGCCAGGCAGCGCCTAGCAGTTGCAGGCCGAGGGACGTGTCAAGCAACAGCTCTGCAAGCACAGATAGCTTGTGGGTAGGAGGACCCGTGGCCAACTGTTGCCTCAGGAAGCAACAGTTGCTGGACAGGTGGCCGACAAGCGGTTGAGGCCCGTCGCCACATTTGAAACTCGGAGGGATGGCTATGGCACCTGTCGTGGACCCTTCACCTAGAGCCGGTAGAACCACTGCCATAAGCCAATCCGCTATCCCAAGATCAATTGAGGTAGCCTCGGTCAAATCTAACACTTAAAACTTTATAGTTTAAAACCTGCCAGACATGAAACCCTTGCTGAATGAATTCCCTAGGTAGAGGTACAAGTGAGGTTATCCCACCCACGGTCTCAACCTACAACAAAACTAGGGGTTCAAGGCCTTATAACCGATAGCGATACAAGAATCACTCAGCTCACTCAGTAATTTAACCACATGCACAAACCACAACCTAATCGGCCAAACCACACCCCCGCCTTAGGAATGTCACGCCAGCCTGTAACCAAGCCCTAGGCAATGAGCTTCAGATAGGTCACTGTCGGCAGCAATTGGCTAGTGTTGGGGTTGGAAAGCAAATTACATCCGCCCACGTTCTATAGGGGGTTCAGGAATACCTGGCCAAGGAACTCGGCTAACAGCTAGGCCTGGGCACCAGGCCGGGTCGCTGGCGGGTACCCGGCCCAGAAAGGGGTCGGGTCCGGGTAGCGCTTTGCGCTCATCGGGCTCTCGCCAGTTGCACCCGGCCCGACATTAAAACGGGACGGGTCCTAGTTAGAAGTTGGGGCCCGTTGGAGCCTGATATCCATTTCGACCAAGGTCAAAATAACTCGAGTCTTTCCCTTTTCATTTGAAAGGGAGAGAGCCGTTGCCTGTGCTGGTTTGCACCGTGCGATCCACCGTCGTCGCTGCCATCGCACTGCTAGTCTGCACCGTCGTCGCACTGCTCATTCGTCACAGTTGACCTTCGGTCCACCACTGATGGTTTTCCTTTCCATTGGGGGGCACATTTCGTTGCAATAGGTAGCCCCAAACCCCATCCGGCGGTTCTCCTTTCCTTTTGTCCAATCCACCCCCATCATAAGCCAAACGTGAGAGAGGGATTCGTATCATCAACATCATGGGCAGTGGAAAAGCCAATGGATGGCAGCAACCTCCATCATCAGACGCAGAGGCACTATGGAGCAGCATCGCCCTCCTCCACCGCCTCAGGGACCTTGGAGCCTCCCCCCTGTTCCAGTGTGTTCAGTTGCATCCTCTTCCTCCTCTTCCCTATCATCATTATCTTTTCCATAAGCAGCAGCAACTTCCGCAACCTCCCCCAGGGCCAATGGATTTCGCCTCCTGACCACCCGCAGATGCAGTTTGCGCACCCCTCATCCGCCTCCTCCACCGCCATGGTAACGCGGCCTGGCCCGGCCCGATGCCCAGGTCTACTAACAGCAAAGCTGCAAAAGGGACCGAGAGAAATCTAGTAGCCATAGGCTACTTCTCGGTCAATGCAGCACAGAGGAGGATAAGGGACTCGGTCTGCCTAGCCGAGGGTGATGGAGCGGCAGTGCCATCGGTCGCCTGGCCGATGGAGTTGCTTGTCGCTAGAAGGCCTCGACCCACCTGGTCGAGGCCTACCGCCAGTGCTTGGCCTACCTGGCCGAGGGACTGATGTGCGTGGCAATGAGAGCCTACCCGCCTAGTCGTTGAAGGTAAGCGCCGGTATCGCGCTGAGGCTTAAGGTGAGGACTATTGAGATTGCCTAGCTACGACTCTGAGGGAATTGAGGTCAGTAGCACAGAAGAACAACTCGATGTAGGGAATGAGTAGGGTCAGGTCAAGAAGACCGGGTGACTAGTCGTCACTGGCCTTCTTATTCTTGATGATCTAACAGGTGAGAAGGGCCGAGGACTAAGTAGGTAGGAGGGGCTCATGGTTGACAGAAGACTAAGGGGAAATGGGTAATTCGGATGAGTTTGACTCGAGGACTCGAGGGGACTGGAGTTGGTCAAGTGGACTAGGTCTCGACTCAGGTTAGGTGGGCTCGGTCAAGCCTCGGGTCAAGGATGAGTTAATGGGAATGGAGGGTCTACGAGAGGATTAAGTGAGGTGGTTAAGAGTGAGGAGGGATTACAAAGAGAAGGGGGAAGTTCACGAGGAGAAAGGGGAGCTCGCGAGGGGAATTAAGTCTTACCTTAATGACACCTAGGAGACTCGAAGGGCTTGAGCCCTCGGATGTTGACACATGGCAGATGGAACAATGTGGACGAATGGCTTGAGATGAGGAAACCTCGGGTAATGACGCGAGGGACTCCAAGGGACGCTCGAAGGAGCTATTGCTCCCGGTTGACGCACTTAGCTTAATTGCGCCCACCAATTGACTATTCTACTTTTCTCGAGTTTGGTCCCGCCTTTTGATGGAATTAATTGTGCATGGGCAATTTGGGAACTGAATCTCGAGGTCACGATGGGTTGTCGAGAAAATGGCAGTGGCAGGAACTCTGGCCACCGCTTTGGCTGATTCCAACCACTAGCAAAGCTCAACCTATCCTTATCGGAATTGGTAGAACTTGGCCCAATCGCAGTAGGGACTTGGGCGATGACAACAACACTTCCAACGGTCTCTCCGAGCACTTAACCGTGTGGATCAGTGCTTGGCTCCCGCCTCCACCTCCGCTTGGATTGGACAAACACCACCGGCTGCCAATCAGCAATGACCGCCAACACCTAACAGACGTGTCCCGCAAGGAAACCGGCGAGCGGTCACCTTGTTCAACCTTTCCGGCCGTGCCCTCCTTGGTTCATACAAGGGGAGCACAACTTACTAGGCCTGCACTTAGCTACACTTTCCTAGATCGAGTTGTGGTCCAATTTTCCGGCCAACCTCGTTCCTGATGTGCCCGAGGAGGAAACCGACCTACTAGAGTAGATTTAAGTCGGATCTTTCTACAACGAGAAGAAGGTTGGGACTGAGGAGAGGAGTTGGCACCTACCTAGCTTTTCACGGCGGGATTCGTCTTCACCTTTGGTACTAGCCAACCGCGTTTCTGGCTGGTCATCTTGCGGGTCTTCCCGTATGCTCCGTTGGCCTCTTGATGTCCTTCGTGACAAAAAACATTCGCACCGAGGAGAGATGGATTTACCATCGGGGAATTGTACGTAGGGTACGTCGGCTATTGTGGTTTTCCAACAAACACCACTTCTTCGTACTCCTTTCTCACTCCGGCCAAAGCCACGGGCTGGAGAGTTGCTTACACCACCGTTTTTTGGTAGGGGAGTTCACACCACTCGGGTGGGAAAGAGAGAGAACACAAACTTTTTATTTCATTCAAATGTCAAGAGATGCCGACAATAGCTTACAACTGAGAATATATAGTCTTAGGTTGTCTCGGGTTCTAAGACCTAACCGAGACGATTGATTCAAAAGCAAAGACTCGACTTAAAACAATTATACTTAAACGAACCGAAAAAGAACTTGAAAATGACTCGGTGCTAACAAGACTCGATCCTAACTACCGCCTTGAGCTGGGTTCGGACTCGACTTGGGCTCGGCTCTACCTGGCTCACTCGGGTCTGATCTCTGTTGCTTGACTTTGCTTGTTGCTGATGCTTTAGTGTCAGGCCGCTGACTGCCCTTCTCTGCTCGGATGCATGGCCGCTGCTCGGCCATCATTGCTGACGCTGCCTGCTCCCTCTCGACCACCAGCGCTGAGGTTGTCTGCCTTGGCGCCTACGCGCCTAGTCGACGACGCCTGCCCGTCTATCCTCTTACCTTGGCCATCTCGGCCCAGGGTGTTAGCCTCTCGGCCTGCCTGCCTACCCGATGGGGCTCGGCCAGCGTTGCTAACATGTGCTCGACATTCAAGCTATGACTTCCGGTCGTGTGGCGGGGTCCCGGCCTGGTTGCTCTCGGCCCTTGCCGAGGGTTGTGGCCTGGTTGGAGAAAGGTCTACAATAGCACCTAAGTTTGAAATTAGAACTTCGACGGGACGACCATGGTGCCTTAGGTTTGAATTCGAATATTGGTCGGATTGTGTTGTCGCCTAGTGTCTAAAACTTGAATGTTCTTGCCAAATATTTAAGTTGAGTCGAGCAGTGTATAGTAGCATGAATGGTGTGTATGCTATGAGTCTTTGTAAAGTGTTGCCTTTGAGAAAAAGACAAAGTCCTCGAGTTGAGGCAAAGCCTGGTTGTCCTTCTGTTCCTTAAGACCTTATATGGGTGGTGATAGGCTGGTGTTAGGACTACACCCAGCGTTGATCGAATCTAAGCCACGACACAGTCCTATACATCCTATACGCCAGGATCTTCAAGGGAGCCCAGCAAAAACCGAAATCCTGGGGAGTTAATTACAATATTTCTACCAGGTCGAACAGACACCCCGGCGTAAAACCCTTAGGACATGGTACAAGTAGTAGTTTCCCAAACCGAAGAGGTATATTCCTACTACAAGGACTACAGGCTATAGACTTTATAAATGCAAGCAATACAAAATTCCACTCATAACTTACACACACAATCACATATACATCATACAAACCACAGCTAGCATGCAAACCACACCTTGAACCCAGTAGGTGATGTGGAAGGTGGAAGACAAAGGCTCGGCCCTCTTGGACGAGCTGTGTCGATGTTGGCAGATGATGGCGCCTCGGCCCGCCTGGCCGATGTTGATAGATGATGGCGCCCTTTAGCTCCGCCTAGTCGCGAGAGGTGGCCGTTGGTGAGGTGCCAACGCGATCGCCGAGAGATTGGCGCTGTAAACAGTGATGGCTCGCCTGGCCGAGAAGGACTGCCAATGCTGTGGACGGAAGGCTGGCGCTAAAGGGCGACAGTAGCAGCCAAAGGCGTGGATGGCTAGGATTGGCGCTGCAGGGCTCGGCCCACCTGGCCGAGCGTTGGCGGTGAAGGCTGGCGCTGGGCGGCCCTCCTGGCCGCGGATGACGAGTGAAACGACAATGATGCCGACAGTGGGCGGCGATGAAGGCCGGGACTAGGCAGGCGCTGGCTGGTTGCGGACCGTTGTGTGGCAAAGACTGGCGGGAGACTGACAAAGGCTAGATTTAGGCTTAGGGAGGCTAAGGGGTTCCAACTTGGGTTAGGTGGAATGACTCAGGTACGGTAGGTTAAAGTCAAATAAGGTTAGGTGGGCTAGGTCTAGTGTGGGTCGGACTAAGCTGGGTTTGACTGAGCACGGACTAGCTTGGGGTGAGCTTGGCCTAAGCTAGGTGAGTTGACCGTTAGGGTTTGACTCGATAGAGGATAAGGGTTAAGGCCTCTTGCGATAAGGGGGGAGATGCTGGGAAAGCTACGGCTACTGTTATGGAAGATGAAGACTCAAGGGACGTGGATGTCACTTGGCGCTAGAGGAGTGTGCCTTCCTATTCGAGCGGAGGGAGTGGCGAGGTGGACAAGGAGTTACCCGGTGAGAAGGCAGGAGTTTCCTAAAAGGTAGGGATGAGGTGGAGGCGCTAGGGTTACATAAAGAGAAGAAGTGAAGGTGCCAAAGAGGAAAGGTCGAGCGTTAGTGCAGGTGGCACCCGACGGTTGGATGGTTACCAAATGGGGTGCGATGATGGTGGATCTCGCGGGTGAGGTGACGAACGAAACAGGCAAGTGGGGTGAGGTGGCACGTAACTCCTCGCCGGTTTCCTATTTTGTAGGATCGGCTAAGGATGGCGCGTTTCACCTTTTTGGAAGGATGGCGAGCTAGCTGGCGGCTCTCCTGAATGGAGGACACGTGGCACACATGGACGGTGGAGATGGTGTTGCGAGGATGAGGTGGCACCTAGCCTGTTATGGCTAAGGGTAATTACAACCCTAATCACCAATTCCACTTCGGACTAATTTGCCCTTACCCGAATAATCAACTTTATCGATGTAAGGGCAAACTAGTAATGACCTCCAGTGGCTGGTTCTTGCCGGAATAATGGCAGCGGCGGCCGGAATATGAAGGATTCCAGCCGAAGGTAGAACTACTCTGACTTAACTCCAATTAACTTCAAACTTTGTCGAGGAGGAGTAGAGACTTGGGCGATCCTATTGGTTATTGAATTGCATCGAGGACACGCCCAAATCAAGCTCTTTCAACCGTTGGAATGCGGTTGTTTTCCGCGGTACGAACAGTTCTAAACTGAGGTGACAACACCCACGATTTTGGTCTATTCTCTTATGAATCTGGATGCCCAACTGGTGGACAAGCCCGGATCTCGTTTGGCCAAGGAAGAGGGATCTTTCTTGGGAGTAGCCAGAGACTTGTAGCCGTCGGACCAAGATCAATCTCTTGGGGTCGCCGAGGAATCAACCTACGCCTTGGGCCTTAATCTGTGGCCTATTCTCCTTTGATTTAACAAACCCAAATGCTCAAACCAAACAAGATCGGTGCTTGCCTATTTTCGGGTGTCCGATGGTTGATTTGCTACCATGATGAAAACGGCGATCCACGATGGAATCCGATGCCTTGGCAGCCTTCTCAAACTTAGCCTCTAAACTCCCGGCTGGTTTGCAGAGAATGCACCTTGCGCACGTGACCTTTTTGCTTGTGAGGGTTGTACAAGGATGAAGATACCACAGTTGCTATGGAGAGCAACCCCAGACCTTCTCCATGGGATTCGAGGTCCGAACGAGAAGAGAAGAGAACGAGATTGGGTATGAGAAAAGAGCTTGCGCCTACAAATCTTGAGGATGTGATTGGCCATCGTCAACCATGATGGACGAAGTGATATCCGGTCGGCACCGAAGATGATGCGTGTGGGAGATGAGAGAACAAAGAGAGATGAGAGAGCATGACGAGCAATGGAGGAGAGGGATTGTGATGCTCAAAATGAACTCTATTTAACTTCAAGCATAAGGAAAAGAAAGTATATGAAAAGCTTAAATAATCTCCTACCATCTCGGTTCTTAAAGTGTCTCGAACCAAGACACACACCAACATAAGTAAATTACAAAAGCAAATCAAAGCAAACCGAGACAATACGTCTTGTGAGTTCAAACAAGCTAAAAGTAAATGAGTCTCTTGGCCTTGACGTGATGGCTCAGCCCGTAACCCGCCTCGGCTCGGTCCTAGGCTACCATGAGTGACCTGGGTTGGACTAGACTCATGACTTGACTCAATGTAAACCGGAAACCATCTTAGCCCTGTAGATCAGTCCTCTGATGCTCGTGTCTAGCCCTCTCCTCCCTCAATAGCACCACTAATCACTTAATTAATTAACCTCTTTAGGCATTCGATCACCTACGCCTACACTTGTTAATGCCCTGGCTGATGCTGCCCGACTGCTCTTGGCACCGTCGGCTCTGGTTTTCAACCTTCTCTGGGGTAGGTCTGTAACAGCTGGTAAGTCTGAGAGTAAAAACTTACGGCGTACAGGTGAAGAACTTCGAAAAGTTTTGTCCATGTAACAGTTGGTATCAGAGCCCAGAACGTAACCATGACTACTGGCACTGAAACCCGTGAGATGTATCTCGCCTGGAAGAGTGTGTTGGCTCACTGACGACTCAAGTGACATCTGCTTTGTTAGACTACCATCAAATTGTGAAGCGTCTGAATCTACTAGAAAATAAGATGCAGGAACTCGCCACTCATTCAGATGGGTTGTTTGACGACTTCCGCAACGAGCTTGGGGAAACCAGACTAGTGTGGCAATAGGAGCTTGCTATTGTGCGTCGTGCTCTGGGCGCGACCGTAGCAGAGACACCAAAGATCAAGGTCCCAGAGCCGAAAGCATTTCATGGCGCTCGGTGTTCAAAAGACAAGGTCATTGTTGCAGTGATGTATCTGCAAAGTGACGCCAAGTTGTGGTGGCGGACCAAGTTGGAAGAAGATAGTCACGCCGGTAAGGCGCCTATCTCCACTTGGGCGGAGATGAAGCAGGAACTTACGCATTAGTTTTTGCCATCTAACGTTGCATGGATTGCACGGGAGGGTCTGCGATGCCTTAAGCAGACTGGCTCTATTCGGGAGTATGTCAATGCATTCTCGTCGTTGATGCTTGACATAAAGACTATGGCGGAGGAAGACAAGCTCTTCTATTTCATAAGCGGTCTTCAACCGTGGGCTCCGACAAAAATCCGTCGGCAAGAGGTAAAGGACTTGCCTTCTGTTTTGGCAGTGGCCAATCGTCTCTTAGAGTTTCGTGCTTAGCCCAATGGCAAAAATGTTAAGAATCAGCTACAGAAGCAGCACAAGTCGCTGAAGTCAAAAGATGGTGCTAAGAAGAAGGAGAGCCACAAAGACATACCCTCCAAATCTTCAAGTTATTATGGGTGCTTCATTTGTAAAGGCCCTCATCGCGCACGTGATTGCCCACGGAGGAAGGAGATGAATGACGTTGTTTAGGAACCAGATGATAAGTCTCAGACACTCACCGTTGTGGCCCCGGCATGCATGAACCCCCTTCGATGGGTGAGCACTCTGCGGCAGCCTCCTAAGGACACAACTCTGAGTCCTGGGTTGTTGTATGTTGAGGTCTGACTGAATGAAACACTCACCGTTGTGGCCCCGGCGTGCATGAACCCCCTTCGATGGGTGAGCACTCTGTGGCAGCCTCCTAAGGACACAACTCTGAGTCCTGGGTTGCTGTATGTTGAGGTCTGACTGAATGAAGTCCCTACTCATGCATTGGTTGATAAGGGGGCCACCCACAATTTCGTGGCTAGCCACTTGGTTGAGCATTTTGGCCTTGTGGCAAAGCCAAATGCAAGTCATGTGAAGGCCATCAATGCAATCCCTTCGACGACGGATGGTAAGTGGAAGCTGTCAGGACGGAAGTTGGGCCATGGTTGGGTGAGTGTAATTTCACAGTCTGCACACTCGATGACTTCAACGTTTTGTTAGGTGTGTTGTTCCTTATCCAAGCCAAGGCAACTGTTTGGCCGCATATGAAGTCTTTGGTGATTTCGGATGAAAAGATGCCTTGTCTGGTTTCATTGGTAACAGGTAGGGTTGCTGCTAAAACCATCTCATCCTTGCAACTAAAGGATGGATTGACGCGAGGAGAGCCGACCTTTTTGGCTACGTTGAAAGAAGTCGACCTAGATCTAGAACAAGGTAATATCCCCCCATTATGCAGGAATTGCTCACAGGTTCTCTGACATTATGCCCAAGGAGATGTCAAAGGAATTGCCGCTGAGACGCGACGTGGACCACGAGATTGAGTTGGTGCAAGTTGTTCGGCCTTCTATCGGATGTCCTCACCAGAGTTGGCCGAGCTATATTGGCAACTTGATGAATTGTTGGATGCAGGTTACATCCAGCCGTCCAAGGCTCCTTACAGAGCGCTAGTGTTATTCCAATGGAAGAAGGACAGGTCGCTGTGGATGTGCGTGGACTATAGAGCTTTAAACAAGCTCACAGTGAAGAACAAGTACCCTGTGCCTTGGGTTGAAGACTTGCTCGATCGTCTAGGTAATCTCAAGTTTTCAGTAAATTAGATTTACGGTCTGGGTATTATTAAGTTAGGATAGCCAAGGGGGATGAGCCGAAAACGGCATGTATTACTTGTTATGAGTTATTTGAGTACCTTGTAATGCCCTTTGGGCTTTGTAATGTGCCGGCCACATTCTATAATTTAATGAATAATGTGTTTCGGTATTACATCGATGACTTTGTGGTGGTGTATTTGGATGACATTGTCATCTAGAGCCTGTCAATTGAGTCTCACAAGCACTTAGAGTTAGTGTTCTCTAAGCTGCGTGAGAATAAATTGTATTTGAAGCCGAAAAAAAGTATATTTTCCCAGCCATGGGAAGGTGGAGATTGATCCACAGAAGGTTCAGGCCATCCTCAACTGACCAGCCCCTACCAACGTGTTGGAACTTCGGTCTTTCTTAGGCCTTGCCAACTATTATTGCCGCTTCATTGAGGGATACTCAAGAGCTGTTGCGACCTTGACAGACTTGCTGAAGAAGAATCAGATGTGGGACTGGTCATCAGAATGCACTGATGCCTTTCGACTGCTCAAGGCGAAATTGAGCAGCTGTACCTGCTTGATTTCAGTCAACCATTTGAGGAAGAGACTGATGCTTCAGACCGAAGATTGGGCAGTGTCCTGATTCAAGATGGACACTCGGTGGCCTATGAAAGTCAGAAGTTGTCAAAATAAAAATGGCGATATTCGGCCTATGAGAAGGAAATGACAGCAGTTGTCCACTGCCTAAGGCTTTGGAGGCACTATCTGCTCGGGCGGCATTTTCGGGTAGTGACAGACAATGTGGAAAACAACTACTTTCTATCACAGAAGTAGTTGAATGCCAAGCAGGCACACTAGCAGGATTTTCTGGCAGAATTTGACATGGACATAGTGCATCAGTCAGGGAAGGCCAACCAGGCTGCTGACGCACTAAGCCGGGGAGCGCAGGCAGAGGTGTGTACTGCGATGACAAGAACTCAAGTATCAAGTGATCTGATGCAGAGGATTTGGCAAGCGACGACCACTGATTCAGCAATGACTCTCCTCATCGAGTTGGTGAAGGAAGGCAGTTGTCGACAGTTTTGGCTGCAAGATGAGATCTTGTTCTCCAAGGGGAATTGGTTTTATGTCTCCTCATCTGGTGGAATTCGAAAGGAGCTCTTGAGGGAGACGCATGATAGCCTGTGGGCTAGCCATCCGGGCCAAGACCGCATGCTGGCTTTGATTGCTCGACGCTTCTACTGGCCGAAGATGGAAGCGGATGTTGAACAGTACATTCAGACTTGCTTGTTCTGCCAGCAAGATAAGATAGACAGGCAATTGCCGGGTGGGCTGCTGCAGCCACTTCCTATTTCGAACAAACCGTGGTAAAGTGTTTCTTTCAATTTTATCATGGGATTGCTGATAGTAGACAGAATGGGATCGATCTTGGTGATTGTAGATCAGTTTTCAAAGTATGCGACCTTCGTCATGCCCCTAAGGTGTGCTCGACCGACCAAATAGCCAAGCTTTTCTTCAGCAATGTGATGAAGTATTGAGGAGTCTCTGTCAACAAAGTAAGTGATTGTGATGCCTAGTTCACTGGGCAGTTCTGGACTTACTTGGTTGAGTTGCTGAGAACGAAGCTAAGCGAATAAATTGCATTCTGGATGAGTATTTGTGGCACTACGTGACTGCAAACCAGAAAAATTGGGTGACCCTATTGGACTTGGCACAGTTCTGCTCAGAAGACAAGTACCACAGAAAAGATCCTGTTTGAAGTCGTGTTGAGCCAGCAGCCCATCACTCAGACGGACTTAAGTGTATTAAGTTTGAAAAACTATTCTGTAGCAGTGAGGATGTTTCAAGCCAGGCAAGAGGTTGTGGCATGAGCTCGGGAGTGCTTAGCCGAAGCCATAAAACGAATGAAGGTCGCCAATAGGAGGCGACGGCCCTTGGAGTTCAAGGAAGGAGACTTAGTTCTACTGAAGCTAACTCCTCAGATCTGAAAGAAAGTGAAAAGCAAGGTTGTCCATCGTGGCCTAGTTTCAAGGTATGTCACGGGTGAGTCACCTTCCACTTCAGCTCCTTCCTTATTCAAACACGTCCAGGTTCAACGAATCTGGGATAATTTCACCTTCCTAAGATGGCGCCTTGAGCTGGACGAGATCTTCTCCCCAAATGGTAGGCGAATCTCCTTCTTTTTTGGCGTGGACCAAAATCTTGCCTTATATAGCGCACAAGATTCTTTCCTTACTTGTAGGTGACAATTAGGGACATGTAGGCACGTGGCGCCTCCACGTTCTCTCTCGTCTAGGACCTCCCTATATGCCTTATATCCAGGTTCAATGAACCTAGGTGGAAGGATAACACCTTCCAAATCAGTAGGGGCATATTAGATCTTGTGCTCCTTCCTTTTAGGGACGAGTGCTAGGTGTCGCGTGCTCCTCCCTTCATTTGAAAACCGTCCCAATTTGTTGCCTCAGCTAGACTCACCTTCCTTCTTGATTTGCCACCTGTCCTCCCACGGATTTGGCAGCTGATTACCCTTCCAAATCCGTCGCTAGAAGATGGAAAGGAAGATCGTGCTAAAGGACCTTCCTTTTGGGATGGGCGGACACTTGGCACTCCCTTGTGCATTCTTGCGCCGCCTTCCCAGATTGTCGCCTTAGTTGATGGCAACCTCCACCTCGTGATGACACCTGGCCCCCTAACAATCCGCGGCGGATCCTCCTCCCAAAATGGTCGCTAGAGAGGAAGGGGCAAGAGGGTGGCGCCAAAGGTTACCTTTTTGATACCCTTATGCGCTAGGGTTTCCCTTTCATCTCCGGACTAATTTGCCGATGCTAAACAAGAATTAATTCAAGTAAAATCAAGATATAGCAAGGGTAGACTTGGAACTGAGTACCCAAAGGTCAGATCTGGCCGGAAGTCGCCAGATCTGGCCGGAAAGATGACCGGAATTCTGATCTACTCCATGAAAACCGCCAAACAGTCTTACAAATGCCCAAAACTTGCAGTCAATGATTCACCGGTCAAATGAACTCCAAATACCTTGAATTTTACATATGTTATAGATCTTTTGATTACAAATCCAACGGTATATGTTTTTCATGAAAACTTCACCGGAATTGCCAGAAAAAGCCTCTGCAAGTGGCGGTTTTGCGGCAAACTGCGCCTGAGCGGCGGTGGCGGAAATAGCGAACTTCCGCAGTGGATTTGACCAGTGCGCCTTGGTCCGATCAGGCTGAAATTTTAGTATGTTGAAGATGAAGCCCAGATCTTTCCAACGAGCTATAGTTCACCGTGAAACTCTCTGTAAATCTCTAGATATAACTATTTTACCAGGGATGATTTCTGCCGCTCTCTACAGAAACCTGAGAATCGCCTTTCCTGCGTTTCTCTTCTTTCCTTCCGCGTTTGCTCTCCTTCCTTCCACAGACTTTCTTCCTCCTCGCCCCTAGTCTTCTCCTTTTGATCCAAAAATATGCTAGGGACTAGGGACGCCTTATCTAACTCAGATCCACCAGATTAATACCAGAATTTAGGTTCGTGGGAATGATCCCAGCCGGATGCTTCCAATACTCCTCAAGATGTCTCCGCGATAGATCTTCTTCTCCACGCGATACCGCTACTCCATATCCCAGTTAGACAAGATACCTTGAATGCAAGGAATGGAGAACCGTTGATGTTGTGAACAAGGTGAAACCGAGAACTTCTCCACCAAGCGTTAGGAAGTCGGCACGCTTGGATATGGCTGAGATCTCGCCGTATGTCAAGGTTGAAGAAGACGGGCCAGAACCACGGGCAGCACCTCCTTCAACACCCTCTAGTGGAGTCGCCTCTCAACTCCTTCGTGATCAAGGAGAAGGCACGGCTGCCTATCCAAGGATTCCTTGGTTCGGGTACGTTGCATATCTTCTTCATCAATGGCTACCGGCAGCCATTAATGGATGGAAGACCTCCAATGCTCTCATGGCTTGGTGAGTGTTGTAGTGTAGTGCTTCCAAGGAAGCCACGCCCTAGGGACAAAAGAACTCCACGAGGGAGAAAGAGAGAGCTTCTCTCACTTCATTCAAAATCCAAAGCATAATGAACAATGTCTCGGTTTCGTGCCTTTATAGACATAGGCCGAACTGGTTCCTAACTTGTCTCGGTACGAGACTTACACAAAACTGCCTCAAACAAAGTGAAACAGTACATAAGTAAAAACGGGTCAATGACCCAAACAAGAATAAGAAATGATTTGGGCGCGGTCCTCCCGGGTCCCATATGAAGTCTTCCATCTCATGTATGTGGATCTTAGATCCGTCTTCAATCGTATGCGTGTGGATCCTTCTTGGATCTCAGATCCATTGGTGGCTGCCCTTCGAATCCCCTTCTTTACTCAACCCCTTGCTAGATCTAGATCTACTTGTGCTACTCTTTGGATCCGTTGGTGCACTAGATGGTCCATCGCTCCTCTTCATGCCGAGCCCACCTTCTTCTAGGCTTGAGTTGCCTAGGTCTTCACCCTCCACGTTAGGTGTGTCCAGGTCCTCCTCATCTAGGCTAGGTGCGCCTAGGCCTTCATCATCTAGGCTAAGTGTGCCTAGGTCTTTCGCACCTAGACATGATGGGTCTAGGTCTCCTAGGTCAAGGTAACCTAGGTCTTCTTCGAACTTTACGTTCTTAACCTCACAAGGGTTTGCAACGCGTCTTCCGCTCCGCTTCAAGTAGACCCATGCTCGAGAGTTAACCTCACAAGAGAAAACACCGCCTTCTCGCGAGAATGCCTTAGACACTTTTAGGAGTTTAGCCTCCCTAAGTTTGTCATCAACTCCGCTAGAAAACGCCTTAGCCGTAAACGATAGAGAGAAACTACAAAAGTTAACCTCCCTAGAGTTTTTACCCGTGCTCGAAGTCGCTCCCGCTTGTTCTTTGCAAAACTCTAAACACAAAGGTTAGCCTCAAAACAAATATGAGCGCCTTCGGCGGAGGTGCCGATGTGTGAAGTACGGGCTCTAAGTAGGCTCATATCAACTCCATCCTCCTTACATCGAGCTTGCCCCCAAGCTCGTCCTTTACAATCGTCTAGGGTAGATTGTGCCAACTCATTCCCGCTCATAGGACTCAACTCACCCACCTCACATCCGTGCCTTGGGTGAGGTCCATAATCCCTTGGAAGTGACCCAAGCAAGGACTCATGGTGTCCTTGGAGACGTTTGGCCCATGTCTGGTCACTCCAAGCTCGTTTGAGGCAAGACTTCCCCCGATCAAACACTTGGCTTTGTAGCCATTTGATTCCAACCATATGGTACTCATCAAAGATGCAGTCTCGCACAACATGGATAAAGGGTTCAAGGAGTGGTAATTGATCTCCAACATTATGCCTCAACCATTCGCCCATAGCATCTTGTAGCTCATAATGTCCTTGGAGATGTTCAAGCCAAGAGTGGTCACCCCAAGCTTCGGTTGGACAAGTTCTTCCACGATCAAACACTTGGCCTTGTGGCCGTTTAGACCCATCTACATGTTGCTCAACTCGAGTCGTGGGTTTAAGGAGTGGTGATAGCCGGTTTTCTCCTATAGCAATCCTTCTCTTCCATGCTTCCGCTGCACCACTCTTACCTAGTCCACTTTCGTAGTCCTCTTGATCACATGTTGGTCCATAGTCCCTTGGGACTTTACCAAGTTGGGACTTAAGTTGCATGTGAATCCACTTAAGTCGCCTCCAATTACGTAGCCTTGGTTCACGTGTACCCGGATCAAAGATCAATCTAACATATATCCATGTTTTGCTCATTTGTTGGTGTTCAATAGATATCCGGTGTAGAGAGGAAGTGATCCAAATTCTTTCTTGGTACGTGCTTGGATCAGCCCCATGATCGACCTTGTCATCAAGTCCCTTGAGTTCAATGGAAGAAGTCTTAAAAAATTCCAAGGAAAGCTGCCTTCTTTTCAGCCAAGAAAGCATTCTCTTTTCCCAAGTAGGCCCCTTCATTTGGATGGTGTGAGGAGATTTAAGAGCATATAAGTGTGGACTAAGGATAGTGATCCGGCCTTGCCTCTTTGAGTCTTCTTCCTTCTCATAACCATACCATGTGTTCATAATGATAGGAGTTGGGATGGTGGCTTTGAATGTTTTCAAAAATTGGTCTGCCCATGCACACATGTTGATTGCACCACCCTCCTTAGGTAACGACTTAACCGCTTGGGTGAGATCCATCTTCTTGTGACAAGTTGCCATGCATAGGCCGGCTTTTCTATACTTTTTTCCTCAAGGCTAGAGATGGTGCCACCCTCCTTAGGTGACAACTTACTCTCGGTGGGGAGAGCTTCACTTTCTTGTTGCCTTGTCAACCCTTCTAACTCAGCCCTTTCGTGCCACTCTAGTCCCATGTAAACTTGATTGTAGCCCTTCAAACTTTCAGATCTTTTTGGTGGCCTACTCTCAAGAGCTTCCTTCTTGAAGGACGTAAGAAGAACCTTGGCTTCTCTCTTGGCAAGAGAGCGAGTCTTCATTTTCGGCTTTTGGACCTCCAATTTGAAGACACGAGACCCCTTCTCAACCTTCGCGGATGGCGGAATTAGGTTGGTACTTTGCACCACTTGTTGGACTTTGTTGGTCCCCATGGTTTGCTTCGAGTTACACCTCTTGGGTGCTTGTGCGATTTCTACATTTTTGGCTGGAGTGTTGAGCTCTTGTATCTTTTCATCCTCTGACTTTTCGCTCTTGGAGGTTTGTACGACTTCTCGTTTCTTAGGCCTGTGATCTTTCTTTTCTAAGCTTTCATCTAGCTTAGATTTTTCATGCCTCTCCTTCTTGAAGTTGGAAATGAGTGTTTCAGTATTTTCTTGGAGTTGTAGTATGTGACACTTCATGCCCCTGGGGGGGCTGATTTCCTTGTACTTGCTCCTTTTTCTTGTTAGGCTCTTTTCATATAGAGCAAGGTTCTTTCTTTCCTTGTTCCCTACTTGGGAATACTTGTTCCAATTTATACTCTACATTTGAGTCCCCTATGTTGAGAACATCTCCAGGGTGTATATGCATAGTGTCTTGGGGTTGTACCAACTCTCCCGAAACACATAGTTTGCCACTTCGCGTCACATTGGATACCAAATACTTCCGGTGCTCCTTGTCAATCCCAAACTCACAATGCAATCTGTGAAAGCTAGGGTGCTTACACACTAGATCACATTTTGGATCACTCCCAATTGTGATAACCTCTATCCTCGGACCTCTTTTCATCTCAGTTCCATGTGTCAAGATGATATCTTTTCGGTAAACCCTTCACATAGATGCCAAGGACTAGATCCTCTTCCTCCTTTCGAGTGAGGTTTGTTCGACTATGCGGATTGTGATATCGCCTTGGGCTTTGGTCATGCTTCTCATACCTTCTATTCTCAGTCATATGACTCGATGAGGAATAGGAGGTTTGAGAGTGAAACCTTGTTGGCTCAAACCAAACCTTTCCATAATTGAATTTATAAGGCTCGTTTGGCTGCTCTTCTAGAGTGTGCTCCCTATAGTCATCGCCCCTCACTCTTCCTCGTAATACACCTCATTGGATTGTTCATAGCTAGAACTCATGGTGGATGGGTCACCCTCGTGATATGGATCTTCTTCATAAGTGCTATAGTTGTAGGATGAACCTTCCTCCATATTCGTGCTTCCCCAATCAGACATATGTGCTCTCTTGTTGTGGATTGGGGTCAAGGTCCGAATACAGCTCTAATGGACTGAGCTAATGGGGACTGCTCCACCTAGCCCCGCCTTGGGTGCTTGAAGTGCAGCCCTCCAACCTCTCACCAACGCACCCACCTGGTGCCGACGTTAGTGTGCTGGTCTAAAACTAAACCAGCCCAAGATTGGTCTTCTACAAGGGAGGCGAAATGGAGTCGCCTGCCACTGCACCCACCTGGCACCTCAGTGGCTACCTCTCACCCTCAGCTGGGTCCCCAAAGGAACCTAAAATGCCTCACCCACCTGGTGCCTCGGCAGCGCACCTCGGGTTCGATCACCCTATGCTAAGCGGTGAGCTTAGCTGCAATCCTAAGTGTAACAACAGGCATAGGATAGCCTGAAGCACAACTGTACTTATCGGTGGAATTTAGACCTTAAACTTGGTCAGCACAAGGATATAATAGTTATCTAACTCTCCACAAAATTTCAGGTCAATCTGAGATGTCTAGCCCACTGAAACAACACGATCTTCTGGGCAGACTGTTCACCCAAACAGATCTGTCCGCCCAGCCTGTTTGGCTGATATAAGGTCAGGAATATGATTTTTCTGTTAATTTAAACTCCAGTTCCCTATATGCCCTTAAATCCACAATATTTATACACTTCTACACCAAATTTCAGAAGATTTCGAGGTCGTTTTCCCCTCGAACTTAGCCGTTTATCCCTGTTGGCTGCTAATAATCTGAATTTTGCGGTTTATACTTTCACCCTCAAGCAGTCCGAGTTTGATTGTTTAACTAGTATGCCGTCTGAAACCACTGATGTAGGTGTTGTACTTGCTGCAATCTGAACACGCCAGAGCCTCCAAACAGCTCTGATACCAACTGGTAGGTTGGTATCAATAGGGTCCAAAGATTCTTCCAAATGGCAAAGAGAATCTGCCCGTAAATCACTGATATGCTCTGTCTAAAACTGAATTTGAGATGCGCCCGGGTCCCCCACAATGCTCTGATACCAACTGTTAGGGTCGGTCAAAAACAATCGAACCTACTCCCAAGATCTATGGAGGGAGGCGCACCCGAATCAATGAGAGGTTAAGAATTACACTTTTGAAACCCTACCGAACAGTCACCCGGCTTAATATTCCCTTGGGTAAAGATGAACAAGTGAGGTTAAACCCGCCCAAGTCTTAACCTACTACAGAATTCTACAAAGATGTGAGGCTTATTACAAACGTAAGCGATACATGAATTCACTCATCACTCACTCAAACCATTCATTCAAGCAAACCATCCTATCAAACCATGCCTAGGTGAAACAAACCATGCCCAAACCCTTAGGTGGTCTACTCAGCCCGGGAATGTGTCCTTGGCTATAGAGAGCCTTAGAGGATTCCACGGTTGCTGACTTAACCCATTGGCTTGTTTACAAAGCAACAACACCCTTAACCCATGACTATAAGATGGCACGAGTCTCACCTCTCGGGGCCACGCTCGAGGACTCCACTTGCTATCACCAATGATGAAAACCGCAACCTTAGCTGCCCCCTGGGTATTCACGATCCACCATGAATGTCCAGCTCCATGCTTCCGTGCACCTTGCTAAGTAAGTCAAGTGACAAAGAATCACTATTCGATCAAGTATAACAAGCAAGAGTGTTAAGGTAGATGCATTCACCGGAACCCTAGTCGAAGCAATCGCCAATGTCGCTTGGCGGACGCGGTTCCTTCAACGTAGGTCCGGTGGTAGGCTTGGTAGGCTCGAGCCTTCTAGGTCCAAGCCATTGGTGGGTCCACGTCCAAGTATGTTCAGTTGACCGTCCCGGTACAGTGGCTAGTCGGTGTTGACTCCCTTAGGTCCAAGAAGAGGAAGGTCGACTAGGCTAAGTCTTCCTTCCAATCTTGGCATGGGCCAAGGATCATCCAATCAACACGTGGTACCTTCCCAAAGTGAGGGGTCGAGGTCAACTTCCAAACATATCTCTTTTCTGAATTAGGTGAATCCTTGATTGATTCCTTTCGACTTGGGCTCCTCCCAAAGATGGCGTAAGAATCACCTTCCAAGATTGTCGCGGGTGAGTCACCTTCCACTTCATCTCCTTCCTTATTCAAACACATCTAGGTTCAATGAATCTGGGATAATTTCACCTTCCTAAGATGGCGCCTTGAGCTGGACGAGATCTTCTCCCCAAATGGTAGGCGAATCTCCTTCTTTTTTGGCGTGGACCAAAATCTTGCCTTATATAGCGCACAAGATTCTTTCCTTACTTGTAGGTGACAATTAGGGACATGTAGGCACGTGGCGCCTCCACGTTCTCTCTCATCTAGGACCTCCCTATCTGCCTTATATCCAGGTTCAATGAACCTAGGTGGAAGGATAACACCTTCCAAATCAGTAGGGGCATATTAGATCTTGTGCTCCTTCCTTTTTGGGACGGGTGCTAGGTGTCGTGTGCTCCTCCCTTCATTTGAAAACCATCCCAATTTGTTGCCTCAGCTACACTCACCTTCCTTCTTGATTTGCCACCTGTCCTCCCACGGATTTGGCAGCTGATTACCCTTCCAAATCCGTCGCTAGAAGATGGAAAGGAAGATCGCGCTAAAGGACCTTCCTTTTGGGACGGGCGGACACTTGGCACTCCCTTGTGCTTTCTTGCGCCGCCTTCCCAGATTGTCGCCTTAGCTTATGGCAACCTCCACCTCGTGATGACACCTGGCCCCCTAACAATCCGCGGTGGATCCTCCTCCCAAAATGGTCACTAGAGAGGAAGGGGTAAGAGGGTAGCGCCAAAGGTTACCTTTTTGGTACCCTTATGCGCTAGGGTTTCCCTTTCATCTCCGGACGAATTTGCCCATGCTAAACAAGAATTAATTCAAGTAAAATCAAGATATAGCAAGGTTAGACTTGGAACTGAGTACCCAAAGGTCAGATCTGGCCAGAAGTCGCCGGATCTGGCCGGAAAGATGACCGGGATCTACTCAAGTAAACTCGAATGCTCTGGCCAAGTATTTAAGCTGAGCCGAGCGATTTATAGTAGTTTGAATGGTGTGTATGTTTTGAGTCTTTGTACAGTGTTGCCTTTGAGAAAAGGACTAAGTCCTCAAGTTGAGGCAAAGCCTGGTTGTTTACGTCGTACAGGTGAAGAACTTTGAAAAATTTTGCTCCTATAACACTACGCAAGCTATAACTACTAACAAAGAGATAGGAGTGTCTTTTGTAGACTCTGAGCCTCCAAAAACTGCTACAATACCAACAGCTGCTACGCAAGCCTATAGGTTGATTCCCGCCTCTTAAAGTACTATTAGGACTATAACCGGCGTCAACCAAATCTAGGCCACGATACAACCCTCGTGCCAGGATCTTCAAGATGACTAGGTAGAATACCGAAATCCTATGGAGTTAAATACAAAATTTCTACACGGCCGGACAGGCACCCTGGTGCAAAACCCTTCGTACGAGATACAGGTGAAGGTTTTCCCAACCGTGAGGTCTATTCCTAATACAAGACTACAGGTGATAGGCTTTACAAACGCGAGCGATTCAGAAAAGCTCTCACAACTCACACACAATCACACGGCAAACCACAGCTAACGTTCAAACCACACCCTGAACCCAGTAGGTGGTTGGCTGCCCTACGTCCTTGGCCATGGGCCTCGGAAGAATCACGTGGGGTAGCGGTGGCTTACACCGGGCTAAAGCAAATATAATAAACAAAGAACTGAAAACTATTGTCCCAGAACTACAAGGGGGAAAAGAAGTTACAGGCCGAGGGACTCTCGGCTGACTACAAGTGACCCCAAGGGAATACCAGCAGCAAGCCACACCCTGGAGTATCTCAGCTTCAAAGGTGGATGGGGAAGTGAAGGCTTAGTCCTCCTGACCAAGCAGTGGATGACTGCGGACACGAAAGCCTCGGCATGCCTGGCCGAGAGACGTGGGAGGTGGACATTGAGGGCTTGGCCCGCCTGGTCGAGCTGTAATGATGACGACTGACGATGGCGCCTCGGGCTGCCTGGCCGAGGGATGACGACAGTTGTAGGAGAAGGCGACCCACCTGGTCGCGAGAGATGGCCAAAAGCAGTGACGGGCTTGGGCCCTCCGGGCCGAGCGGAGACGACGACGACTGGAGATGGTGCGGCCCTCCTGGCCGTGTGCGACGGGGATGGCAATGACGATGCTGACCATGAGTGACTACAGACGACGATAGCAGACAGGCGCTGGCCGAGACTATGGTCTGGGTTGTGGCCGCGGCTAGCGATGGATGAGCAAAGGCCGGCAAAAGGGTCACGACGAGGCTACGACTAGGTTTAAGCTAAGGAATGCTAATGGACCTTGGTGGGTGAGCTCAAGTGAAGTGGGCTCGTTCTAACCAGGTTAGGTGGGTTCAGGTGAGACAAGCTTGGTGGGCTAGGTAGGGTAGGGTCAAGGGGAATGGACTCGGTTTGGAGACTCGAGCTTGGTTCAATGGGGTTTAGGCTTAGGTCGCGTTTGACTGAGCTCGGTCTAAGCTAGTTGACCATTAGGGTTTGACTCGGAAGGAGATTAGGGTTATTGAGGCTAAAGTGATGAGGTAAGTGGTGATTGGGAGTGTGGCAGCTACGATTATGGAATGTGGAGGCTGAAGGGACACTTGGCGCTAGGGGATGCACCCTATTTGGGCAGAGGTAATGGCGAGGTGGACAAGGGAGTTATCCGATGAGGTGGCGAGAGTTTCCTATCAAGTAGGAATTATGGGAAGATCGTGGGATGCCAAGAGGAAAGGTCGGGCGCAAGAGGGCAGGTGGCGCTCAAGGAGAGAGCGGTTACCCTTTTTGGGTTCGAGAAAGGAGGTAAGTGGAGGAGGTGGCGCGCGGGATGTGCGCCAGTTTCCTAATTTGTAGGAACGGCTAAGGATGACGCGCTACACCTTTTTGGAAGGGGAACAAGCTGGCTGGCGGACTTCCCAGATGCTTGACATGTGGCAAAGTGAACAGTGGAGATGAACCCTAGCTGGTGACGTGTAGCTCCTTACTGAATTAGGGGAAACAACTAGGTTGTGCGCCAAGGAGGTTGGTGGCTAGGGAAAGTTAACCCTAATCGCTTTCTCCTTTCTTGACGGATTTCCCCTCACCTCAATTAATCAACTTTATGAAATGAAAGCTGGATGCAGGGAATCGTGGAATGGTTCCTGGAGACGAAGATTGGTCGGAATAATAGCAGCGACGGTCGGAATACAGATGATTCCGGCCGAGGCTAAGTCCACCTCGTTTGGACTCCGATATTCACCAAATTTCACCGGAAGAAAGCTAACACTCGGGCGATCCTTTTGATATTGTTTTGGCACCAAGACACACCCGGATTTAGCACTTTAGCTGTCACAAAGTGGCTGTTTTCTGGCAACACGAACATGTCCAAAACCAGGATGACTATGCTCACGATTTTAACGTATTCCCTCACTGTTTCGGACGCTAACAAGTGGATAAGCCCAGATCCTGTTCGGTCAAGACGAAGGGACTCTTTCCAAGGGATTTCACCGAGGAGTGCAACCAGCGGAGATAGAATTGTCTCTCGGGAAAACTGAGGGACAAACCAATTCCTTAGACTCTACAACGACGATTATTTTCCTTCTTTTCAATTAAACCCAAAGCTTAACCAAATGGAGAATGGAACTTGCCTATTTCCGGTGTCCGAATGTTGATATGCTACCGTGGGAGAGCCAGCGACCCAAGATGGATTTCTGACGCTTGATAGCCTTCCCAATTGCACGCTTAGCCTCTAAACTCTCGGCTGGTTTGGGGAGAATGCACCTTGCCCACGTGATACCTTGCTTTTAGGGATTTGCGGGGAAGAAGACACCACGGCTGCTATAACCCGAGATCTTCTACAGTGGGAACCATTGGCCGAGCGAGATGAGAAGAGAAAGGGACTTCGGGGATGATTGGAAGATGGTGACGCCAACGATCTTCAAGGTGTGATTAGCCATCGCCAACCACAAGGAAGAGGAGATCTCCAGCCGGCACCGAAGATAAATGAAGTGCGGGTGAGAAGAGAGAAGAAGGGGGTGTGAGAGCAAGACGAGCGGTGGAGGAGAGAGATGGTGATGCTCAAAATGATTTCTATTCAACTTCAAGCATAGTAAAAGCAAAATACATGAAAACCTTAAATAGTCTCCTACTGTCTCGGTTCCTAAAGTGTCTCGAACCGAGACGCTCACACAACTTAAGAAAAATGCAAAAGCAAAGCAAAGCAACTCGAGACGATTCATCTCGGAAGTTCAAACATAGTTAAAGCAAATAAGCCCTTTTTGGCCTCGCCAAGATGGCTCAGCCCGTAACCTGCCTAGGCTCGGTCCTAGGCATCCTCGAGTGACCTGGGTTGGACTAGACTCATGACTGACTCGATCAAAACCGGATATAGTCCTTCTTAGCCCTGTAGATCAGCCCTTTGTTGCTCGTGTCTAGCCTGTGATGCTCCACCTGCTCCTCCCTCAATAGCACCACTAGTCACTGAATTAACCTCCTTAGGCGCTATGTTTCATGCGGCTATACACGCTAAAGCCCTGGCCGACGCAGCCCGACTGGTCTTGGCACCGTCGGCTATGGTTCTCGGCCTTCTCAGGGGTGGGTGTGTATCAACTACCCTCTTTCCTTGGGTAGGCATTCCTGCTATCACCTTATATTCAGTCCAATCGAGCTTAAAACCCAGCTCTGCCTAGAATCGTTCCTTATGGGGAAGATAGTGCCACAACCCAGTCAATGGTGTTGGTGCTGGAAATGGAGAACAAGGCAGTAGGGCCGACCACCACTATTTGAAAGAGAGACGTAGGCACTACATAATTCCAGGCACTCACGTATGGAATCTTATCCATGGAGACTCCGTTGTTGTTCACAATTGTCCTTAAAAAGAGCATCCAGGTACGAACCAACTGACAAAAGTGGGTAGGAGTTGGTTTAAGCCAAGGGCAGCTCATGCGTGATGTTCAAAGGTCGGAGCTATTCATCACTAGCTACCACTTGAGTGGCATGGGACATGGGATTGACCTATTGATGCTATTGACAATGGCAGGGTTTTGGCCACTACTCTGTTCATAATTTTGACCCTTCCATGAATCTTTCCTATGCAAGTTGAATGATCTTTCTAGCCTCTATGGCTCTTTCCAAAATCTCTATCCTATATCTCTAGCCTCTATGGCTGAGTCATCTGTATATAGAGCATCTATTGGAGGGACTCCAGATTCATAATGAAATGGCGCTAAGTAATTGATTGATCAAAACATACTAGAGGGTCCTTTATAGACTTGTTATAGGAGTAATATGAAAACTTATATAGTGTTATTTTCTTATATAGTAATATTTTAAGGTCACTTATGAAACTAATTAAGCAAAACTTTCTTGTTAAGAATCTTTGGATGAACTAATCTATGTATACAATTAAGGTTAGTAGTCTATCTTTGATTTACTCACTATCCATAGGGATAGATTCAGATAGCAATGGGGAAGATTGGGGTGAAAGGGAAATGGAAATATTGATTGTTTCCAAGACAAAATTTATTGATTGGTTCCAAAACAAAATTTGTGAATCAACAAAAAAAAGACAGGGAAAGGCTGAGTACGAACTAATGGTTCTACAACCCATAGAAGTCGTAGCAGCTTCCCTTTGCCACTCATCCAAGCTGCCTCCCCAACAGATTCTACCATGGAGGCCAAAGATCCAGGCCCTAGGTATTCCCCATACTACTGCACTTTTTCGCTAACTCACTATTAAGGTGGTGCTGACTAGTGAAACAAATCTTGTTCAGTAAGTATTATCATAAAAGACTAAGGGACCCATAGTACTAATGCTGCTACTACTACTCCTGACCCAATTTAAAGGCGGGTGGTACTCTGGATATAGAGAACCAACTAATTCGATAGAATCATCGATTTACTGATGCTTATAGTTAGGTTATCCCGCTACTAGAATCGGTGATGCTTGTATCGGATCTATGGTAATGACTAGGTAAACTAGTGCTTCTTTGACCAGATCTAGGGTTGGATAGGCAACTGCTTGCTTGCAGTTATTATCAATCTATGCTTACAGTTTACTCTGTTTGAAAGCAACCATCACGTCAAGTCATGAGCAAAGCCCTACACTTTGTGAGTACTTAATTTCAGCTTTGATGAACTAATTTGATAAGACAAGAAGGCTTTGTTTTGGCATGACATGACCTTCAGATGAAAAGTGAGTGTTTTTTTTAATGATATGAGCTCACAAAATCTTTTTTGATCATTTTGGTTGAAAGAAGGGTATTCATTAACAAAAAAATGAATATCATTTTGCCTGAATAATGCCATTCAATCATCAGCTAATTCAGACAAAATGGTTTGAACTTTTATTTGGTATGGCAAGCAAGAATGCCATATAATTCCAATTATCATCTAACCTGGATGAGTTCCCTTCTTTCAATCAATGAAAAGTTAACAAGAAAGATTTTCTCAATAAGCTTCGTAAATGATCTTTAAGAGAAGATTGAAAGGAGTGCTTCCTAAAAGAGACAGTGAGGTAATTCAAACAAAATTCACTCTTCCTTTGCTTTGATGAGCTAATTCAAACAAAATAGTATGAACTATGTTATGGCTTCCTTTATGAATTGCCTTTTTGAATGAAATTCCAATTACCATCGAACCTTGATGAGTTCCCTTTTTTCAATTAAGAAGAAGGCTTTGTTTTGATGTGACATGACCTTCAAGAGAAGATTGAAAGGAGTGCTTTCTAAAAGAAGGGAACTTATCAACCTCTTATGGAAAGGAGAAATTTTCACTCATTATTTAGACAAAATTCACTATGCTATTTTTTGGGAAGGTTTTTCAAAAAAGAACCCATCAAATATTGATGGTATGAGAAAATGGAATTGTATGCCATTCTTCCAAAAAATGATTTTCACTATACTTATCTGATAATGGTAAGCACTAATGGCATTCAATTGAATTCCAATTGATCCTTCCTTGATGATTATGAGTTCCCTTCCTAAAAATACTATACAAAAAATAATCATATCTTTGTTTGAATAATGGCATTTAATTCCAATTGATCCTTCCTTGATTACTATGAGTTCCCTTCTTGAAAAACCATACCAAAAACATAGTTTTGTTTGAATAAACCGTGCGCTTTGCGACTGTGTGATTTGTAGGCCATGAGCACTGAAAAGTGATTGCACAAAGCACTCGTCTTTCAATGGTCAGGATGTCAAAGTGACATTGGAGCATCCACTTTTTCCAATGACCGAAGTGATTATAGTAATAGAAAGAAGGATGCATGGTTGTTCTTTCAAATGGGGAAGTGAAAGATGTAATGATGAGAGACGATTGACTGATGGATATAGGTGTTGCTCTTAAGGCTTTTGAGGATTGGCATAGGGTCCATCTTTAATAAACAATAGAGTCCAATTGTAGATAATGGTTGCTCCAATCCAGTGGATCCTAATGCTCAGCTGATGATGGGAAAGAAATTAGATGGAGTAAGAGTGACTAGGCTACGTAGGCTCGAACGACCATGATTCAATGGCTTTCACCATTTTTTGCTTATTGGATGAATGAATTGCCAAATAGGCAGGCAGCTCATTCGGAAAAAAGAGAAAAGGTTGATACAATAGGGGAAAAAAAGATTTTCTCTCTCCAAATCAGGCAAAGCTCAAACGGGTTGTTCTATGTGTATCGAAAGGTTGCCAGATAAGATAGATAATTGTGTTTTCCCCCACTTTGTTCAAATGTCTACTATCTTATTAGATAGAAGAAAGAAACGGTGTCATTTTCTCCAATGAAAGCACCCTTTCTTTCTGAAGAAAGTGACAATTTGCCTATCATAAAGGTCAGTGCATGGAACATGGGATTTGATGAGAGATGGATAGCACTTCGATTATAACAATCTTGATAAAAAAAGGACTAGTCAAAAGACTCTTAACAAGAAGTCCTTTCTTAATAAGCTTCATAAGTGATCTTAAAATACCGCTATATAAGTTTTCACATTATTTAAAACGATCAACTGACTTATGCTGTAGTTGCTGCCATCGATTGTCATGTATTCAAAGACTAGTCAAATGACTCTTAACAAGAAGGCTTTTCTTAATAAGCTTCATAAGTGACCTTAAATACCAGTATATAAGAACAATACAACGATATAAATTTTCATGTTACTTAAAACAACCAAGTGACTTCTGTTGTAGTTGCCACCATTGATTGCCATGTATTCCACCTCTGCACTAGATCTTGAAACTGTTTTTTGTTTCTTACTACTCCATGAGATTTCATTCTCTCTCAAGAATACAAAGAGCAAGAAGAAAATCTCATTAGGACAGCCAACCAATCTGCGTCTATGTATCGGTTTCAGAGTGAACTAGGTTTTATGGGAGCTAACACCACTGAGCTTGTGAGACTTGACAATGCTGAACTCCACAGCACCCCCAGTCCAAATACCAGTATTCGTCAACTTGAGTACCCAGGTACACCTAAAGGATGATATACTACCCATCCATTGCCATGACATCCAAAAAGTAGATTTTCCTACTTGCTTGTCACTTCAAAAAAATCTTCCTTAAGAAAACATTTGTCCTTCCCATTAAACATTGATGCAGGTAAATGAAAGAAATAGGATCGACAATAATCTGCAGGTGGCTGAGACCACAACCATTCAGGACTTTTGATTCTGAAGGGTAAAGAGTAGGAACTGCTGGACGAACATAGTTGCACAACTTGAACATTACACCTTAGCTTTTGATAAATCTTTGACATCTTATCCATACTAGAGGGATAGTAGTCAAGACAAAATATCAATGATAATATTGTCATTTCCATTTATATGCTCAAAGGTGTTCCAAGAAGCATATGCAGAGATAATGTCTCTAAAGTTGAGTCATCTTCTTTCTTGGACCTTTCTTTGTTTCATGTAATTGTGAGTGGAATTTCACAATAGGTTCGCAATTAGTCCAGATAGAAAACTACTTTTTTGAGAATAAACAAAACAAATGTTTATATGCATATGAAATGGCTAATAATTCTATGCCTATGGAAGAAATATTTCCTTTCTCCATAAATTTTCTAAACGAATATCTACATATTTCTTCAGTGGCCCTTGAATCATATTTTAAACGTTTTCCCAATAAGGTTGCTTCCCATTTGAGATGTGAGTTGTCTGTCTAGATAACCAAATAGTCAGTGCTAAGTGGTAATCTTGATGATTTTAGTTGGCCTACCAACTGTTTTATCTTCTTCACGTGTTTAATATCTTCTTTATTAAACAAAAGGACAGTATTTGGCCTAACTTTAGCATACAATCCTGCAACTAACTGATGTAGTTAGGGAATAAAAGGTCAAACATAGTTTAGGATTCCTAATCTTTAATGATTTTATCCACTATATGAGGTTGCAGTTTAATATAATAGTTTTCTATTTCGGTTCCTAAAACTTTTATATGACTTTTCAACTCCATCTTTTTCTTGGATATTATTATTTCCTGTTCTTCAAAAGTTTCAAAAATCTTTTTAAGTGATTTACATGATCTTTTTTAGTTTTTGAAAACACTAAAATAGCACCAACGTATACAATAGAAAATTCTTTGCATTTTTCCAGGGCTCTATCTATTTTCCATTGAAAAACTCTTGGTGTATTTTTTAATCCCAAGGGCATTACTACCCACTCGTAATGGCATTGTAGACATGTGAAAGTAATCCATTCAATAAAACTGTCCTCCATCTTTGCTTGCCTAAAAACACTTCTACAGTCAAATTTAGAAAAAGACTTTCTATCTTGAATTCATTGGATCAAGGTGTCTTTGTCAAGATGTTGTATCCTTCATCCCTAGTATTGTCATTTGATGTTTTATAGTTGATGACCATTCTAGATTGTTCCTGCACTTGTTCTGCATGTTTCTTAGCAATAAATACTACAGATCTAAGGGGGCTAGTGTTCATTCTTATTACTTTTAAATTTAACAATTCATTGATATGTCTAGCCATATCTTTTTTTTCTTTCAATGAGTGTTTAATATTGGCTATTTTAATCTTGAGGTAAGGATTTATAATGTCTTTTTTAGTTAAGGAGCTTTACTTTTTTATTTTTGCAGATTCTTTTTTGTTTTGTTTTACCATGAGGCTTTTCTTTGGTTGTCTCCTGTTTATTAGTTTTTTCATCCTTCGAGTAGCTCCAAAATATTATGGGGTATAAATCTTTTTACAAAAAGAGTGTCCACACTTTAATTGTCTTTGTATTTTGTTTTTTGTACATTTTCTTTCTAGAAATTTATAGATATAGCCAATGTTGTGTGTTGTATTTTGAGAAACTTTTAAGGGTTGATTAATCCTCATGTAATCTTCTCATCCTTTTACAATTTCTTCCCCTAGAGCTCTTTGGAAAAGTTGGTCTCCTTACCTCTGTCCTATGAGTTTCTAGAGATAGTAGTATGATAATAGTATGCTCTTAAAATTCTTTAATATAATTACAGTTTGCCAAGCTAAGTTGTTGTAGCTTGCAAACAGCTTCTCGTTGAGTTTCATCCATTCCAGTATTTGGACTTGTTCCAGTTAAAATAATTTGTATTTTGAATACAAAATTTATAAGCATTTATAACTCTTGATAGATTTTTTTCTAATTCTTTTTGGAAATATTTTTTATATGCTTCCCATTGAGACCTCTTAGATTTGTTTATAGATAAGTAATCAATTCTCGAGCATCTTTATGTCTTAGGTTTGCCTTTAAGTAATCTTTAATTATAATGGTACCTCATTGATCTATGACCTGTGTGGCCATTGTTATGAGAGGCGCATGCCTCACTGAATGAAGCATGCGCCTCAAGCGCTTCACTCAGCAAAACACTTCAAAGCATTTGAGTGAAGCAGCCCTATCTTGATGCACACACATCAACAGGGTGAGGCACACACTTCATGCAAATCGCATCTGGTGCGTGAAGCATGTGCTTTGGAGCAATTTCAAAAAATGGCCTCTCCTAACTGACTAAGCTTTTCCCCAAACCATGGTAGCACCTGCACTCTCCAAAGAACTTCCTCTCTTCAATGACCACCAATTCCTTGGCATATCTATTAGAATTGAGGACAAACTTTCCTAGCAGCTCTCACCTCTCTCTCTTTTTTTATTTTTTTCTAACATATTGTTAAATAGATTAGTTTTTTTCTTGATATTTTTGCTTTTGATAGAGCTTACTTTCTCTCTTGTTGTGAGATTCTAATTCTCATCATAGTGTGCCATTGTTTGTCCAAGTAGTCTGCTATAAGAAAAATCGTAATCCTTTGAATTTTCTTTTCTTATCTAATTGTTGATAGTTTATTTGTTCTCCTGATTGAATTCAAGTGATTTTCTATTGTATAGTGTGTTATGTAATAGTTTAGTAATTGTTTATAAGCTGTGAATAATAATCAATACAACCTAAATAGTTCTCTTATATTGTTGTTGCATATTAGTTGTTGTTTTTCTTTTTTAACATTATTTTATGAATATTATATACTTTATATTTTGTTCGTGAAAATTACACTTCGCTTCGCTTCATTTCCCTTCTCCTCGCTTCATAGTTTCAATGCTTCTATTCACCTTATCGCATCTAACAACATTTCATGTGGCCATAATTGTAGTTCTTGTGCTGCAAAATTTAGAATTCTTCCTTGAACAATAAATTTATGATTATCTATTAATTCTAAAGGATATGGTTTTCCTTTAGGGACATAATGTTTATGAATATCTTTTATTTCTGAATATGATTGTCTGGGGGGATACCCGTAATCTTTTTCTTCCATAACTACTTCAGAAACAGTGAGATTACTACTGCTGCCATGTGAATCCATTAATTTTGTTTGCATGAAGTTTTTAACAGGAATTCTGATTAGTGAATTTATTCATGACATTGTACCAGAATCAATCTTCTGCTATAGTGGTTTTTACTCCAATATTGTTTCCATTATCAGTATAAATTTCTTGGTTTACATTTATTTGTCTTGTATCTTTTAGATAGTTTTCTAATTCTACAAGTTGTAAAATATTGTCTAATTGTATCTCTAATTTTCTGAGGAAAAGAACTTTACTTTGATCCTTTGAATTGATCATTTTTTTTCTTTACAGACAAATATTTGTTACTGATTTTTTATCAGGTTGGTTTGCAAGTTTTGAGGGTTAACTTACCAATTTTCTCGATAAGTTCTTCTTATCTTGTTTCTCCTAATTCTTTTAGTAATTTATCGTATTTTGTTTCTATGTCTTCAAGTCGCTTGAGGACATGACATAAAAGGCCTATTACTAGATTGAATAATTTTGGGTACTCATTATTTGATTGAGAAGCCCCTTCATATTTTGTGTATCCAGATGTAGCATGGATTCCACCTATTTTTAATTTTGTATTATTGGTTTGATGTACAATAAATCTTATTCCATTAGCTTAATGCTATTTTTTCTATATTAACTATCATTTGTTCTATTTTAAAAAAAATAGAATTAATTCAGTAAACTTATTGCTAAGTTTTTCTATGATTAGTTCTGATCTTTTTGATAGACTAGAAATTTTTTTTCCTCCTAAAATCTTTTAATCTTTCTATATTATTTACAGATTTTGTTAAGTCATTCATTTTACTTCTTTAATAGGCTTGATTTTCATTGAATCCTTTCATGAGTTTATTTTTTAGTTCAAATTGAACTAATTATAGAGCCTGAGATTGCCATATTAGATTTTTCTCCTTCCTGTAGGTGTCTTCCCAAAGAAATAAGAAAGTCTATTATGGTATTTAATTGTTCATGTCCACTTCGGTACATATGGGATATGTATGGTCAAAATTACATGTCCTATATTATTTTGGTTTATTTTATGAGTTTGTTTTGGAAAACTAAGATATAGGAAATCACGTTTTTCCATTTTCTTTTTTCCTGGTTTTTAGGCGACTTTCATTTTGGCAAAGTAAATTTTCGTTTATCTCTTTCTATTTCTGTCAATTTAAACAAGGCTATGTAATTCTTTTCCCGTATTAGGGGGTTTCAAGTCCATTGTCATATAAAACATGTATTATTTGAAAAAAACACATATAATATCCGAGAAATAAGTCAGCCGTATAAAACACAATTAAACGTGTCAATGCCAGAAAATAAAAAAAACGTATTATTCATGTTTTTTTATATTTTTTATTAATTTTTATTTGTTTATAATTTTCATGATTTATTAAATGTTTTAATTTTTTTTAATTCCCAAAATATACAACTTTACCGTATGATATCCAAGAAATTCCTCGCTGCATAATACTCGTACGCAATAAATGTGACAATGGTTTCAACTAGATCTACTTGGAATCTAGAAAGGAGGAATTTTCTTATTTTCTAAAGTTATTTTAGAATGATACAAAATGTGTTGATTGTACCCACGATCAAACATTTTTGATTTGGAGAGAGTTTGATAATTAAGGACACAATGTCCTTGGAACACATATTTTAAAGATTAACGCATGATCTAAGAAGACCATGTTTGAATATATTGTAATTACATAGTTCTTAGATTCAGTAGTCAAAGAATGGACATTATTTTATCATATTCATTGAAGCAAAAACATGATATTATCGAAACATGTATTTTCTGTATGTGGGTCTAAGAGGCCAATGTTTGCATAGAATTGTGTGGTTTTGTTTCTATAGTCACGAATACCACGAGTTCCATAATTTCCAAGAAAATTAATGCCAATAATTTATTTTTCACATTTACTCTTTTTTTACATGATGTTAAGGTCATACAATGTGACACCAACCTTCATGGACTCGACTAAGAATGGAGCTCGTTTCGGGTTAAGAAATCGGATTTTAAGACCCGCTGACATCCCTAAACCGAACCGTTTTGATTCCGGACTCCAATCCGCGATAGGTACGGATTAACTCAGGCCCGACAAGTTCGTCGTTATATTTCTCTCCACTTCGCGCCTGAAGGACCTCATTTCACGGGCCGAATCTCTCTCTCTCTCTCTCTCTCTCTCTCTCTCTCTTTCTCTCTCTCCCGTAGGGTTTCTCAAGGGTTTTGGTATCCTTCTCAGGTGTGCTTTGCTCTCGCTCTTGATCCCTTTCCGTTTTTAGGCCTTGTGATTTGTTCGATGGCTGCGGAGTCTCTCGCACCCACTCGGAAGAAGGGAAGACAGGAAGCCAACGGAGGGTTCACCCCCTCCAAGAAATCCAAGCACTCTCTTCCCGGTATTCTCCGCTTCAGCCGTTTCTCTCTTTTTGTCTTCTCCTTTCGTGAGTCCAATCCTTTCTGCATGGTGTGACCTAGCAGCAAATAGAATGCTTCTTTGGGTTTTCCGTGCTTCCATTGATCTCTTTCGTGAGAAATACGTTCTTTTATATTTGCTTTCCTTATTCTCCTTTATCTTCTTAGTTTGACGCTTGTATATGCTGTTCATTTCCGCATCCTTAAGGTCTCACTATAGTTTAAGATTTAGTTTTTCTGTTTCTACCCGTCCTGCTGTACTGCCAACGGGTTTGAGGATTTCTGCCCACGGATCTACTATATGCTTGAACTCAAAGTGCGTACTTGGTCCTGCTACTTCTAGGTGGTTCTTGTTCTAGCTTTCCCTTACTTCCCCTACTCTGTGGTGGTGATCTTTGACCTATATGAATTTTTCCACCCATTTGGGTTTGATTATAGGTTTTCGTGTGCTTTTGTTAGTTATTTTAACCTATGAGGAAGTTTCCGTTAGTTGGTAACTACGGATCACATTATAAAATCTTAATGAGAAATTTATGGATGGGGTCTGCTGTTGTGGCTTTGGAATTTTGATGAGAGATATATTTTGTTTCTACTTTATGTGGTATTTGTTATGCATTTTCATGAATGTTTGTTCAAAACTTCAAATGATCATCAAGTTTCAGTATGTATGATCCTAGTAGTAAGGAATGTATATTCTTCTTCTTTTAAACCAATTAATCATGCTAGTGTCCATTAATTTTTACTCACTTGAAACTTTAATAATTGTGCACTAAAAAATGACGTGGAAATGATAATAGTTTCTTTATTAATGACTGTGCATAATTTGTTGAGACTTGTTGAATCATCGTAATCGGGCAATGTAAGGACATTCAACTGAAACAACGTAATTCATGTCGTGTAACAGAAATGGAGTCCTTTTCAACTGGTATAGGAACCAAATCAAAGCCATGCACCAAGTTTTTCAGGTTCTAATCTAAACTGTTCCAAGATAACTATGTAAATTCAATTTCTGTCATTTTGTAAATGTTCAAATACTATTGAATTTTATTTTATAAGTAGATCCACTAATAAACTGTTATTGGAGCTAATGAATTGGAAACATAAGTTTTGATACAGGTTTTTGCTGCTTGTTGATCTAATCAAGTTAAGAAAGACATTTGATTTGAACAGGGAACATGGTTCATTTCTCAGATTATTTTCGGCATTGGATAACCGCCTCGGCAAACGCATAAATGAAAAAGAAGAAATTGTTGTGGCTGCAAGATTCTGATTGGCATATACCTTACAATTCGTCACAGCTAATTACGTTAAATTTCATCTTTTGCACATTACCTTGCATATCTGGTTTGTTTGGTTCATTGGTTGTTATGACACCATTTTAGCTGTGATGGTGTTGGCCTATAAGCAGCTGCACCAATGGAAACATCTTTCCTGGGAAGGCAGTTGCAGTCTTCGATCTGATTAGTCTGTGGAGATTTGATATAGTGGCTTAGCTGTGCTAACTTGACATGTAGTTGAGTTTCACATGGGTGCAGTGGCTTATGCATATGCAGTCATGGATGCATATATGTTCACATTTCCTACTGTTGAAGGTCAATCAGTAGATTCAAGCTTTACTGAAATTCTGAAACTCGTTCTTACTAATAGATGAGTTTAGCATAGTTTGGTTGGTAGGAATCACAACGTAGATCTTGCTTTCCCATGTAAAGTTATGATTTTTTGAGTCATGAAAAATCCATAAATGTCAGTGTGTGGTTTTCAAACCCTTTACTACTTGCAGATGTTTGACCAGGGGCATGCTTTTGACTATGCAAACCATTTATATTGTATACAAACCGTTTATATTGTCTTTAACTCTTTATAAGATTTGAAAAAATGTGGAAAAAATTATTTTTACTCAATAGCTTATGCACACAAAAGGTAAGAAATCTACATGTGTTTGCTTGCTTAAAAATGCTTTTAACGGCTGGAGAATTAGGAAAATGTTAAAGTAGCCTAATGTTGGAACTAAAGTTAGTTTCTTTAAGTTTTCTTTATGGTATCTGGATATAAGTTACTCAATGATTTTGCGATGGACCTAGTATTGAAAATGTGGTGACTTAAGAAAATAGTTAGAAAAGCTTGGTTGCATATAAAACTATGTTATTGCGTTTATGTTGTTCGTAAGTTTAGTACTTGCCCATGTCACATAGGTGGAGGACTGCAGGTGTTGATGGGACATTTTTTGGGAAAAACATGGTGTCAACCTATATAGGCCTCGCAGATCATCTTTTGAGGTTGAATTTAGGCTTGCCTACCATTCTTTTTGGCTGCCAACTCCATCTTACTTACATTTGGAGCAAACAACATGCTATGCCTGGGATCAGGGACAATCCATGGATAATCTATTAAAATATGCTTTCTAAGTCACATGAGTACTTAGGTAAGGTTCATGTACCTATGACAGTATACTAGCATGCCAAAACAGGTACAAGTACATAGCTCCGTACTTTTTGGATTAGAACCAATCCAAATGGCATGCTGGATATTGTGTTCTTGCTATTGTATAAATGACATTCAAGGCAAGCTTGTTCCACTATCAGATAATGTTTGTTGGTAAAACATAGAACACTTGTCATGGTGACTTTGGTCGGATGTTTCCAATAAAAATCTATTTTCTCTTGAGTGGCTTCGTAGCTGATTTGATGATTCATGAAGGTGATATGAAAAAAAATTGAAGCACTATCCAGGTGATGATATTTTAATAGTGGATGAGATAATGAAACATTGAATTTGATCATTTTCATTTTTATTGTTTTTATGGGTTAAAGTTTGATTTTGTAATATGAGTATCATGGTTGGTAAATGTTTTATATTTTGGGTAACAGATGTTTGTTTTTTGTCCTTATTGGGGGCAAATGATTTACTTTTTTTGTTCTCCAAAACATTCCATTTTTTTTCTTTGGTTTATTAGGTACATGTTTTTTATATTTGGAAGCATATGCCTCGCTTCAAGGAGATCTATCCTTTCATGTTTTTCTTTTGCTTCTTCTTATATTGGATACTACATGTTTTTTCCATGGGGTTCTTGATCCTTCTTTCAAATCATGCATAGCCATGACATGGTTGTATTTCATATGTAGGAATCAATGTCGCAGATGTCATGATATGTTTGAAAATATTGCGATATTAATGTGAAAAATAAGAAAAAACTAAAGAAGCGTGAAAAAATCATGATATTTCAAAAAAAAATTGAAAAATATCTTTATTGTTATTTTCATGATTTTTTCCATTTTTCTCTTTGGATTCAAATTTAAACTTAAACTAAATTATTTTTCATCATCTTTATCATCATTAAAACATTCTTTTATCCTTTGTCACATGGGTACTGCTATAAAGGCAGTGTACCCATACCGGTCAGGTACGACACCGGTACTAGTAGTGTCTCGGGTACTTTTTGGGTATTGGTCAAACAGTATCGGATACAGTCAATGTACCAAGGATTGTACCCATCCGATTTAGGACTCTGGTCAAAGTTGACTGAGTCCTTTCCTATCCAAAATTTAGGATTTTCGTTTTGTTATTTACACCATTTAGTCATTTACACTTCAGAAACACATACACAGCTATGTTTTCATATTTTGTTCAATAGTTTCTTCTTTAGAAACTATAAAATTTGAATCATGAATGTGTTATTTTGTTTGAATTCTTATGTTATGTGTTATATATATATATATATCACATAGGTACGGATGTGGGTACAGGTACCGGCGCGGATACGGGCAAGGACCATTTTAAAAAAACTTGGGTGCAGGGGTACAGCTGTACACACACGCACATATATATATGATATTTGTGACCCTGTTAATTGGCCAGGTTGTAACGAATTTGGCATCTACATCTAAAGTTTGGCCAATGAGATATTTCTCCCTTAGTCATGGATTTTTGAAGAATGCAATGGAGGTGCAAGTTTCAATTCAGTTGAGATTGGGTTAAATTACTTAAATTGCTGAAATTGGTGGCTTGGTTTACATCAATTTGCCAAATTGATGGTTTTGGCCTCTCAAAAATAAACGATCTTAAGTTTATATATGGAGTGGGAGAACTTTTAGTTGATTTTTTATGAAATTTGCTACCTTGTTGAGGGAGAAGGACGTTGAGATAGTTATTGTGTTTCAAAATTAGAGGCATGGACTGCTGCTCATTAATTGTGGTAGCTGTCTATTTTAGAAATTGCACTTTCACTTTATTGAACGTATAAACTTCCCGACTTTTTGCTATGTGGGCTATGTCACACAGACTCGCCTAAAGAGGCCACGCACCCGTGTCGACTCGCCGACACGGCGACTCCGACACGGCGACTCGGCTAGACTCGGCTAGACATTAAAAATTAAAAATTTAATATTTTTTTTTCATTTTATCAATTTTTATGATACATCCAGTTATTTCCATGAACAATCCTTTCAAATATTGAGTACTTTTGTGATAAAACACATTTTCTCACAAGATTGTACTATTAATTTAATGTTTTTTTAATCTTATCAGCCG